>OZ057407.1:37174536-37371367 GCA_964056735.1 Allodiplogaster pararmata | reverse complement strand
AGATTCCTTCTTTTTTGCCTGAGTTACTCATTTATTCATAATTCATTCTCTAGCTCACTCATTCTCGGATTCGTTATTTTTTTACCTGATTTACTCATTTATTCGTAATTAATTCTCTAGCTCACTCATTCTCAGATTCGCTCTGTTTTGCCTGAGTTACTCATTCATTCATAATTTATTCCCTAGCGCACTCATTCTCAGATTCGTTATTTTTTTACAGGAGTTAGTCTTTTATTCGTAATTAATTCTCTAGCTCACTCATTCTCAGATTCGCTCTGTTTTGCCTGAGTTACTCATTTATTCATAATTTATTCTCTAGCCCACTCATTCTCAGATTCGTTTTTTTTTTTTTACAGGAGTTAGTCTTTTATTCGTAATTAATTCTCTAGCTCAGTCATTCTCAGATTCGCTCTGTTTTGCCTGAGTTACTCATTTATTCATAATTTATTCTCTAGCCCACTCATTCTCAGATTCGTTATTTTTTACCGGAGTTACTCATTTATTCGTAATTAATTCTCTAGCTCACTCATTCTCAGATTCGCTCTGTTTTGCCTGAGTTACTCATTTATTCATAATTTTTTCCCTAGCGCACTCATTCTCAGATTCGTTATTTTTTTACAGGAGTTAGTCTTTTATTCGTAATTAATTCTCTAGCTCACTCATTCTCAGATTCGCTCTGTTTTGCCTGAGTTACTCATTTATTCATAATTTATTCTCTAGCCCACTCATTCTCAGATTCGTTATTTTTTTACAGGAGTTAGTCTTTTATTCGTAATTAATTCTCTAGCTCAGTCATTCTCAGATTCGCTCTGTTTTGCCTGAGTTACTCATTTATTCATAATTTATTCTCTAGCCCACTCATTCTCAGATTCGTTATTTTTTACAGGAGTTAGTCTTTTATTCGTAATTAATTCTCTAGCTCAGTCATTCTCAGATTCGCTCTGTTTTGCCTGAGTTACTCATTTATTCATAATTTATTCTCTAGCCCACTCATTCTCAGATTCGTTTTTTTTTACCTGAGTTAATCACTTACTCACAATTTATTCTCTAGCTCACTCATTCTCAGATTCGTTCTTTTTTACCGGAGTTACTCATTTACTCATAATTTGTTCTCAAGCTCACTCATTCTCAGATTCCTTCTGTTTTGCCTGAGTTACTCATTTATTCATAATTTATTCTCTAGCCCACTCATTCTCAGATTCGTTATTTTCTACCTGAGCTACTCATTTACTCATGATTTATTCTCTAGCCCACTCATTCTCAGATTCGTTATTTTTTTTACAGGAGTTAGTCTTTTATTCGTAATTAATTCTCTAGCTCAGTCATTCTCAGATTCGCTCTGTTTTGCCTGAGTTACTCATTTATTCATAATTTATTCTCTAGCCCACTCATTCTCAGATTCGTTATTTTTTACAGGAGTTAGTCTTTTATTCGTAATTAATTCTCTAGCTCAGTCATTCTCAGATTCGCTATGTTTTACCTGAGTTACTCACTTACTCGTAATTTATTCTCTAGCTCACTCATTCTCAGATTCGTTATTTTCTACCTGAGCTACTCATTTACTCATAATTTATTCTCTAGCTCACTCATTCTCAGATTCGTTCTTTTTTACCGGAGTTACTCATTTATTCGTAATTAATTCTCAAGCTCACTCATTCTCAGATTCCTTCTTTTTTGCCTGAGTTACTCATTTATTCATAATTTATTCTCTAGCCCACTCATTCTCAGATTCGTTATTTTTTACCTGAGTTACTCATTTACTCATAATTTATTCTCAAGCTCACTCATTCTCAGATTCGTTCTTTTTTACCGGAGTTACTCATTTACTCTTAATTTATTCTCAAGCTCACTCATTCTCAGATTCCTTCTGTTTTGCCTGAGTTACTCATTTATTCATAATTTATTCTCTAGCCCACTCATTCTCAGATTCGTTATTTTCTACCTGAGCTACTCATTTACTCATAATTTATTCTCTAGCTCACTCATTCTCAGATTCGTTCTTTTTTACCGGAGTTACTCATTTATTCGTAATTAATTCTCTAGCTCACTCATTCTCAGATTCGCTCTGTTTTGCCTGAGTTACTCATTTATTCATAATTTATTCCCTAGCGCACTCATTCTCAGATTCGTTATTTTTTTACAGGAGTTAGTCTTTTATTTGTAATTAATTCTCTAGCTCACTCATTCTCAGATTCGCTCTGTTTTGCCTGAGTTACTCATTTATTCATAATTTATTCTCTAGCCCACTCATTCTCAGATTCGTTATTTTTTTTACAGGAGTTAGTCTTTTATTCGTAATTAATTCTCTAGCTCAGTCATTCTCAGATTCGCTCTGTTTTGCCTGAGTTACTCATTTATTCATAATTTATTCTCTAGCCCACTCATTCTCAGATTCGTTTTTTTTTATTACCTGAGTTACTCATTTATTCGTAATTAATTCTCAAGCTCACTCATTCTCAGATTCCTTCTGTTTTGCCTGAGTTACTCATTTATTCATAATTCATTCTCTAGCTCACTCATTCTCAGATTCGTTTTTTTTTTACCTGATTTACTCATTTATTCGTAATTAATTCTCTAGCTCACTCATTCTCAGATTCGCTTTGTTTTGCCTGAGTTATTCATTTATTCATAATTTGTTCTCTAGCCCACTCATTCTCAGATTCGTTATTTTTTACAGGAGTTAGTCTTTTATTCGTAATTAATTCTCTAGCTCAGTCATTCTCAGATTCGCTCTGTTTTGCCTGAGTTATTCATTTATTCATAATTTGTTCTCTAGCCCACTCATTCTCAGATTCGTTATTTTTTACAGGAGTTAGTCTTTTACTCGTAATTTATTCTCTAGCTCACTCATTCTCAGATTCGTTATTTTCTACCTGAGCTACTCATTTACTCATAATTTATTCTCTAGCTCACTCATTCTCAGATTCGTTCTTTTTTACCGGAGTTACTCATTTATTCGTAATTAATTCTCAAGCTCACTCATTCTCAGATTCCTTCTTTTTTGCCTGAGTTACTCATTTATTCATAATTCATTCTCTAGCTCACTCATTCTCAGATTCGTTATTTTTTTAAACCTGATTTACTCATTTATTCGTAATTAATTCTCTAGCTCAGTCATTCTCAGATTCGCTCTGTTTTGCCTGAGTTACTCATTTATTCATAATTTATTCTCTAGCTCACTCATTCTCAGATTCGTTCTTTTTTACCGGAGTTACTCATTTATTCGTAATTAATTCTCAAGCTCACTCATTCTCAGATTCCTTCTGTTTTGCCTGAGTTACTCATTTATTCATAATTCATTCTCTAGCTCACTCATTCTCAGATTCGTTTTTTTTTTTACCTGATTTACTCATTTATTCGTAATTAATTCTCTAGCTCACTCATTCTCAGATTCGCTTTGTTTTGCCTGAGTTATTCATTTATTCATAATTTGTTCTCTAGCCCACTCATTCTCAGATTCGTTATTTTTTACAGGAGTTAGTCTTTTATTCGTAATTAATTCTCTAGCTCAGTCATTCTCAGATTCGCTCTGTTTTGCCTGAGTTACTCATTTATTCATAATTTATTCTCTAGCCCACTCATTCTCAGATTCGTTTTTTTTACCTGAGTTAATCACTTACTCATAATTTATTCTCTAGCTCACTCATTCTCAGATTCGTTCTTTTTTACCTGAGTTACTCATTTTTTCATAATTTATTCTCTAGCTCACTCATTCTGATATTCGTTCTTGCTTACCTGAGTTACTCATTTACTCATAATTTATCCTCTAGCTCACTAACTCTCATATTTGTTATGTCTCAACTGAGAATTCTATTTACTCACTCACTTTCTCACTTTCTCCCTGACTCAAACTCAATATGTTTTTAAAGTTAATTTTATGTATCTCCTACGTTTGCTTATTGTTTTTCAAATTCACTCAAACAAAAAAGTGCAGGCCTAAAAAATTTTTTAAACATTATATTTTTCACTGGAATGAAATTAATTTTTTTCAAAACACACTTCAAACATATTTTCGCACGCAAACTCTAATTTCAAATCGTGAATTCATACAATTTCCATTAACTTCACTATAACTTATTCTCAGCTGTATTTTCATAGTTTCTAATCCGATTTTTTCATCCTTCGCAATCCGCCTTTTCAGTTACTGTAACTCTGAAACAATTAGATGTTATACCGTTAGTGAATTACTATGTGTTTTTTATTTATAGAAATAAGACTTCGAACTGAGTAAAAATCAATAATATTCAGTAATTTTAATCGATTAACTAGCTAATTTTGATTAAAACAACATATTAATTTCTTCTTTTTTTCACCAAACGCTTCTGAAGACGAAATTTATTTTAAAATCGTCTGATTCCCCATTTAAGGTTAATGGAAGTTCAGGATATCAGCCGAAATTTCGCCATTGGTCCATGGTATTGTGGTTGGAACGGGTTGATTTCCGGTATGAGAGGACGGCTGAGTTCGACTTTGCTCCTTGAACAACCTTTTTTCTCGCAATACTCCTATCCTGCTTCGTCTTCACCAGGATTCACTGGTTTCGAACTGTTTAGCATAGCACGATATGGCCAACACGCTCATCTGCTTCTTTCTCACAAGATACTGATACCTGATACCAAAAATATAACTTTTTAGTTATCGCTAACATGATTGAGAGAGATCGATTCGAAATGGTAGGAACTTTTGAAAAATATGAGTAAAAATATGACTCTGCACTCAAGAGCCTTCATAGAACGCTCAGTTTTTCAATCGCATGTTTCTCAAACGTCCGCGGATTGCTCATTAGAACGAGTGCAATGAAAATAAACAGTCTAGAGTAGTGAAGCAAAGAAAGTTCAGATGGTCTCGTTCGGCTGCTTAGAGCGTCCACTGGCTCGCTTCTTCTACTCGTATGGTATGGTGGTGTCTCGTCACCCTTGGCCCTTCATCTTCATTCCTCTCCTCGTCGCTCTGGCCCTTTCAACAGGAGTCTTGCATCTGGTTGCTCTTTCGTTTTTCCATGATAATGCTTTGAGAGTGGTTGTTTCTTGTTTCGAGTTTCATGACTCTAGCTTTATTTGTACATTTATGGTTTTAAAAAAATCAAGTCCTCTTCATGCTGCGATCATTGCACTGCACAACTCCGGTCACACGAGAGCGGACATCGCGCGACGACTCAATGCTCCACGATCAATTGTTTACGCCACCATCGATCGTCTTCGGGAGACAGCCGATGGCAAGGACCGTGCAGGAAGAGGTCGTCCACCGACATCCGACACGCCCCAGGTTAGGAGCAACGCATCACACGCAATCCTTGACAATCCATGAGGAAGCTCGCTTCGTCGGTCGGTATCTCTCGTGAATCAACGCGACTGATAATCAAACACCGTTTCGGGATGTACCCCTACAGGATCCAGAAACGACATGGATTGGATGCTCGACAGAAGCTTCTTCGACATCAACGGTGCAAATATCTGTTGCAACGATGTGCGCGGGCCGAGCATTTCCGTACGCTATGGACTGATGAAAAAAATATTCACCATTGAGATCGGTGAATTCTCAAAACGACAGAATATTTGCTCACGATCGTAATGGAGCAGCTGAGCATGGAATCACAGTCGGAAGAAGCAGCCACCCCAATTACCTCATGGTTTGGGGAGGTGTTTGCGCAACGGGCAAACGCCGTTGGTTTTCGTCGACACTGCTGTGAAGATAGATATATATATATTTTTTTTATCTACATCTTTCGATGCAATAACGCACAAATTTAATTACAATTGAAAATGAGGAATGAATAGATCAGCTAAACAATTGTCAAATACGATAACAAAAGCGATACATCAATTTGACTTCAATATAGCGAATTGAACGGAAAAAAAACCTATATATGTAGAACAATTTGAACGACAAAAAAAAAGAAATTTAGTTCTGAATTCATGACGAGAGAAGAGTAGATAGAACACCACTTTTTAATTGGGATTTAAAATATTTCAGTTTCATACTATTAATCAAGTTTCGAGGTAGTTTGCTGAAAAGGCGGGATATTCGCATTCCATAAGAGTTGTTTCTAGCTGTATTCTTGCTGCAGCTGTATTCTTGCTACGTAAAGATGCCAACTTTTACGTAAAGAAGATCCTCGAAGACGTGGTAAAGCCCCGGAGTAGGACACACTATAATGGAGCTGATTGGACCTTTCAACAGGACTCGACACCTGCCCACAAGTTCAAAATCGCACAAGAGTGGTTGCGCGCACACACCCCAAACTTCATAAGCACTTCCGAATGGCCATCGAATTCCCCCGACCTGAACTCGCTTGACTTTAGCGTCTAGGGCGTCATGTAGGCAAAGGTTGAAGCTATCCACCACTACACTCTCGATTCTCTGCGTGCCGCCCTTCTGAAGGCATGGGACGAACTCGACAACGACTGCGGTCACTGGCATGTGGATACGAGCGTCGTCTCAAGGCATGCGTTCGCGCTAGAGGCGGCCATATCGAATATGATTGTGCATAACTGTTGGTTATATATTGTGATAAAGTATGTTATGATACCAAGATATGAATTTCGTTTTGAAAGGAAATACAGACATTTACATTTGTCCAGGTAATTTAAGGTCACCTTACTACTTTTTTTTTCTGAACGATTTTTTTAACGTCGCAGTTAACAAAGTGCTCTAATCTGTAAGTGGGAAACTAACTGGGTAGTGAGGATGAATTCTATCTGTTTTTCGTCTTGAATTAAATTTGCGTCCAGCTTGGACCCAATTTGAAAACCTATTTTAGCGGGGAATGAATGACATTATCGAAGAAGTAATCCTCATATTAACCCCGTGCTCTTCCTAATCTTTGAAACCATGTATACGAAAAGGCTTTAGACTACTGACAACTAAAGTATAACACGATTGCGCGGCTATTCGAGGGACCCCTTCATCTTATTAAAAAAAAATGTATCAGTAAAGCAATTGGGTCGAATTTCTCGTTGACTCAGTGACAAATGAATAGATAACTCACTTGTTCAGAATGAGAATTCACTAGGAAGATACCGTAATTTTAACTAAATTTTGAATCAATCACTTATTTGTTTGTATAATGGCGCTGAATTAGGAACACTTATTGTGAAATCAAAGTTCAGGGTTCAATTGAAGGAGAAAAAGATAAGAACAAATAAAGAAAGAAAGGGAGAGACAAAGAGAAAAATTGAGAAAAAGAGACTGGAAACTAGAGAGAGAAATAGAACAATCTTTACAACAACAAAAACAATATAAGAGACCAATATTTTTTAATAAAAAAACAATATTTTCTTTTGAACTTCGGCGATCTTCTTTGCACTTATAATATATTGAAAACAAGACATTGATTTGATTCTTGAATTAACAACGTTTAAGACTTGGAACAAAGAGACCATTTTTCTAAAAAAAAAATAAGTTGCACGCAAAACGTTTGAAAACGGAATTAAAAAGGTTTATATCATTCAAGCCTGAAAATTTAGAACCCGAAAAAAACACCCAAGATTAGTTTAACTAATATTTGAAGCTCTAAGATACTTTGAAATACGGTAAAAGCTTGACATTACACGCGGTACTTTCCACTTAAAGACGAGAAATTATCGGGTGTCAACATACAAAACTTTCAAAAAAGTGTTTATGGATGATGTAACCGATGTTATAAGCAGAGTAAATAACTGAACTTTAACAGTTTTCGAAAACATGGGGGTTAGAACCTGGAACTCAGCTCCCCCCTAACTTGTTGGCAACTCAAGTTTCAGTTGAGCATTTCATTTGCCTTTTTTAAATTCTAAGTGATTTTGAAGAAAAAAATTACGAAGTGACTTAAGCAACCACTCACGGACGCGATCTTTCTCTTCACACCCACAGATGCACCTTCCAAGATGGAACGAATGGCGATTCATGAGAAGTGGCCCTTGGTTGACGGCAGCTTCGTGCCAGGCCGAGCAGTCACGCAGAACCGAGAGGCGCAGGTGCTCCGATCAGCCTTAACTCATTTGTAGGAGTGCAATGATATATGTACATAGTCCATCAGGCCGGCTGTGACATAATTATAGTGCGCCTGACCATTGTGCGAAAGGTCTCAAGTTCGACCTTTGATTTGGACATATTAACCTAGAATGAAGGATTAAAAATATTGTTAGGGCTTCCACAAATACGACTCTCTATACTGCACAGTGACCCAAGGCACAGCAAACAGAATATGTCTTCCCCCCTTTCCAAGTTCATCCAGCTACCTTGTCGTTGGCTAGAAAAACTGATATGATCTAGTACCGCACTTACATTAAAACTTTATTGTAGCCTGCTGTTATTGTGAATAATCAACTCTCTGAAAGGAATAGTATTTTTTAATATTTAACAACACATACAAAAAATTGCAACAAGGTATGCCGTAAAAATTAAAATGCAGTTAAATTGTTTTTTCTCATAATAGAGCTGGTTTTAAGCATGGTTTTCGAGTGTTAACCGTTTTAGTTAGGTTTTTACTTTATCGAACCCGGAAATAAGACTGTATGTATAATTGAAACTAATACACAACTTCTTTCACGAGTTTTGAACATAGTTGCATTGCAAAGAAGGCGACTTTAAACTACACATGGTATTATTTCATAGAAATAGTGCTAGGAAACACGCCGAATATTTATATCAGGTCGCAAAAGTTTAAAAATGTAAAGGAACTCATGTTCAAAATTTTAAAGGGGTTCAAGTCTAATTTCAATATCAAATTTTCATATCAAAGCATGAAACGGCATGAACTCAAGCGATTCCTTTTGTTCAAATTTTGATGGACAGTATAAGAATGTAGAGATAGTAATGCTGCTCATGGTATGTATGAAGAGTTTTCTTAAATCACCAGGGTTGGACTGAAACAGTCAAAAGGGTAGACGATTTGATCGTTACAAGATCTGGATAGAAACCATTGAGCCTCAAGCAATATCGAACTGATTGGCAGTGTATACTGTGAAGTATTGGGGTAACGCGCTGACTTTCATTAAAAAAAGGCGATTGGGTTCGAATTCACCCTATAGACTAGCCTTTGTTCATGCAATAATATCTTTGAAAATACCTTATCTCCAAAAACAAAGTTTTCAGATCTCGGTTGTGGCTCGGGACGGAGGTAACATTCTGCTGCCAGAGTATGCAGAAGCCATCAGCCGGCTGGACAAGTTCATACAGACGCGTATCAAAGTGAGTCCTTCATGCCTTTTGGAGTCCTCAATCGGACATTGATAAGCCTGTCTAATCTCAAGTAGATTATTCTTCCGGGTAAGGCCGTTTCCCTATGATGCTTCCAGACTTACAACAATCTTTAAAATGTTTGTGTTAGTGGGTTGAAAACATTCATTATGTTTTTAAAGTTAAAGAATGATAGCTATTTTATGATGTCATCAAAATTTTCGATGCAATCTAAGGCTACACAGAAAATTTTTTCCATTATTCATCTTCTGAAGATGTTTACAAGTACATATGAGTATAAGTATATGAGTATAAGTATAAGCTCACTGTTCTTTCAAATTCACTATCAATATAAAAATGCTCACGTCTTGTGCCTGGTTACGCACATGAGATAAGAACTGACGTGGTAGAAATAGTGATTGATTTCTAGAGCACTACTGAGAGCGCATTTCTAGAGCGTACGGCGAAGGGAACAGTTCAAGGCGTACAATAGGTACCGATTCTATTGTCTCTACGGTTTGAGCGGGTCTCTCCGCAGAAGAAATGAAACTCGTCACTCATTTACAATGGTCAGAGCACATAACAATTGTGCCGCATAAGGACCTTCCTCTTAAATTCCATAAAAGACTGTTATGGACAAGTTCAATCCGCATATAAAATGTTTAAATACCTAATGTATACCTAATGTATAACTATTTAAGAGTTTGAGTTTGTGCTGGATGCGCAGGTTCGGTTCAAGAAGCAGAAGTATGGTTACGCCGACTTATGCTTGCGGAATTCTGAAGGGAAGTGCCCGGGTAATCCACATGTGTACATCATCTCCCATCTCTACAATCACGGCATCAACATCACTTATCCGAACTTCCGCGTTGGAGAGAAGTTTCTTTCTCTTAAGTATACATTCTCTCTCGCGTCTGTCTGCTACTGTTTTTCTCTTCCCCTTTCTCTCTCGCTTTTAGCTCTTTCTCTCTCTCTCTCTTTCTCTCTCTCTCTCTCTCTCTCTTTTTTTTTTCTCTCACAATAATGCTTTTTATAGATATTTTTTCTCTGCAAATTTCTCAATACCAGGTCGGCTTTTTTCTTCCGTTATTTCTCGATCCTGCAACTTTTGTTCTTATATCCTTTTCGGCGCTTTTTGTTGTTGCTATTATTGGCTCGTCTTTTCATTTATGTTTGTCTCTTGCTTTCTCTTTTGTCCTGTAATTTTTCCTCCTCTTTTCCTCCTCTTTTTTCATATTTTCTCTTTACCTACCCTCTTGCTCTCTTTTTTTCCTCTGGCTTCGTCTGTTTTCGTTTTTTTTCTAACATCCTTTTTTGCCTTTTTTTGTGATATCAAGATGTTTTCAGAGGTGGCTATATAGGAGGAGCACTGGGAGACGTCAAACTGTCGAAGGGAGCCAATGATGAGACGATTCTGGTCTCCGCCAGGGCGTGGCTTATGCTTTACCACCTCAGATTCTACCCCTCAAACATCTCCTTCATTTCCGGAAAATGGGAGCAAGTTAGTTTTTTTACAGAGAGAAATCATTTTTCATTTCATTCTTAACAAAACTGCTCTAAGCGCATCGCTAGTAAAGCGTTTCACACACTAAATATTTTTGCATAGGAATAAAATAACATGATCCTTTTAAATGGGGTTTTTCTTCGAGTGGAAGTCCTATTTTATTTTGACTACAAGATCTAAACTTGATACGTATTTCTATGTGATTCGCTTCTTTTTTCATATATATTTAGCTCACAATGATGTATGCTGAATTGGCTAACTCTATGAATATGATGTCTGAAGGCGTTCAATTTGAGGAATTCAAAACCCAGATGGAAAGCTACCCTCCCGATCCCTATATATCGATAACGTACCTGCACTCCCAAACACTGCCCGATGAGTTGAAGAGAAATGCAGATTCTCTCATACCAAGGTAGGTTTTGTATCGATTGATACATGTTTTCAGCGCCAAAAGATAACTTGTTCAGCCTCAGCCTCATTTCTAACATAAATGGTATTTGGAAAAAAATTAGCCGAAACTCACCGATACACCAGAAACTACAGAAATCTGGAAACGAAAGTACGCGACTCTATTCCGAACCCATTAGTCATCGAGCCAATAACAATTTCAAAACAAATTTTCTAGATAATTACGTTATTGTTCAACCTAATCAATATCACCTTCGATTGCGAATACTACTAGATACATTATCATTAATTCATTCATTCATTCATTCACTACTGAGTCTTCCTACTGAAAATAGGCTCTCAAATCGAAATAAGTCTCCACGACTGCAGATTCATGTTCGCCTTCTTCCTTTTGGTGGTCTTCTCCGTACTCTGCTCGCTGGTGACCATCGACTCTTCTCTTTATATCGACTGGGTTCTTTCGAAGCCTCTTCTCTCCATACTTGGCGTGTTCAATGCAGGTGAGTTATACTTTATATTTTAACTTTTACTCATTCGTGGGTATTATGTTTTATTTGAGGGTGCTATGTACAGTATGGAATAAAAAATAAATGATATGAAACGAGTTTATATCGATGACATCGCTTAGAGATTGAATTTTCTTCTAGCTTACTCAACAGATTCAAAAATGTATTCAGGGGGATGATATTATACAGAGGATTTCGAAGATTACAGAAAAAAGCCTATACAAAAATTTCGAAGTTTCTATTTTTTCCGATTCAATTAATTCCATCTGAACGTCCCATCTGAGTGCTGACGCAAGGAGTTTAAAAAAATGAAGATAATAGAAAGATTAGAAGTAGAAATTCGACTGTTTAAAACAGCGCAAACAGAGAAGCTGCCTTCTGTTAATTTTTGAGAAAAACATGGGCTTTTAGCGATGGGTATTTCGTCTGCCATCGGCTTGTGCGTGTACATGGGTATTCCATACAATGACATCGTCGCAGTGATGCCTTTCTTGGTTGTTGGTCAGTTATACCCTCATTTTCGGATCCCTCAGTATAAAATTCCGAGTTCCAATTAAAAATTGATTATTTGACTTTTTTGTCATAACAAGTTTTGTTTTTGAAGTTTTGTATACAGTAGGGAACACAGTTATTCTAATTGATAAAAACACTTCAAATAAGGGCCGTAACCGAATATTTGCCCTTTTCGTGCCAATTAACGTTTTTCTTTACTGAGCCGGAAATGCACACAATTTCCTGCTAATTAAAGAGTTTTTGAGAATGAATTATGAATAACTTGGCTGCTGCGCACTGTTTTGTTCACCAACCATTTTTAACAAAAATTAATAGCAATTATGAATAACAAAATTTATGAATAACATTATGATTAAAGTACGAATAACAAAAAAATTATGAATAACAAAAATGGCTGCGCACTGTTTTGCTCATTAACCGTTTTTAACCGTAGAAATTAACTTTTCAAAGGAGTTTCATCAGAAGAATCCTAGCTAGGAACGGACTTCCTAGGTTAGATTATTCTGAAAGACTAGAAATGCTTAATATAGAGTCACTTGAATACCGTCGCGTTGTTTCTGACCTAGTATTTATTCATAAAAGAGTACATTCGTATTCTGAATTTGATTCTTACAGACTATTCATTGTGAAACCACTTCTTAAGAATTTTAGAAATGCTCACAAGTTGAGAATCGCCTTGCCATTCGCTATAAACAGCTCTCGATTCTCTGCATGTGCATCAAGAATTATCTCTATATGGAACTCCCTACCTTATGTAATAGTATGCATTCATTCTGTTGAGATGTTTCGAAAGAAACTGAAATAACTTCCTAAAAATACTATTTTACCTAGTCCTATCGTTTCTGACTAATCGCTTCAATACACTGCCATTGTATTACCTCACCTTCTTCTTTTTCATTTCTTAATTTTTATTTTATCATATATGTATAAAAATCAATGTTAGATTGTTTTTATATTTCGGTTCCACGTTGAACACATGTACATGGAAATAAATAATGAATGAATGAATGAACTTCTGGTTTGCAGCGGTCGGGACTGACAACATGTTCCTGATGGTAGCCTCCGTGCGACGCTCCTCCCGAAGTATGCCGGCCGACTTGAGAATGGCTGAGTGCATGGCAGACGCCGCCGTTTCCATCCTCATCACTGGTTCGATGACAGTTCAGAGATAGAGAAAGAGAGAGAAAACTAGAGAGAAATATATACATATAGAGAAAAAGAGAGAAAGAAAGAGAGAAATGAAAGAAAGAGAGAGAGGTAGAGAATAAGATAAAGAAATAAGAGAAAAAAGCTTTAGAGAGAGAAAAATGAGGAAAAAAGAAAGAGAAAATAGATAGATGAATAGCGAGAAACGCGTTCGAAAATCATAAAATATTAGCTCATATATGTACAACTTAAAAAAGTTATATAGCACAAAAAGGAGATTTTTGAGAGAAAATTTTTAGAAAAACAAAAGAATAAATAATATAAGACGGTGCTGGGAATTTAGTTCGGCAATTCGTGTTGTTTCGGTGTCTGTGGCAAGTTTATCGTAAAATTCATCGGAATTTCTCGCCATTTCTTTGTGAATTCGTGGAATCAAAATTTTATTTTATTTCATCACCTCTGGAACAATAAACAATCAAATATGAAACACAAGAGTAAGCAGATAGCGAATCTTGCCTGACGGAACTCGAACTGTTCGAATTTTTTCATGTATTGTTGCTCATCACTTGACGGATTTCGAATGGTTCGGATTTCGTCATGCTACAATACTCATAACATGGCGAATTTCGAATTGTTCGAATTTCGTCATGTATTATTGCTCATCACTTGACGAATTTCGAATGGTTCGGATTTCGTCATGCTACAATACTCATCTCATGGCGAAATTCGAATGGTTCGAATTTCGTCACGTTACGATGCTCAGCACTTGACGAATTTCGAACTGTTCGAATTTCGTCATGTTACGATGCTCGCTTTCTAATGGAGCGTAAGAATTGGTGTTTGAATACGCGCCTTAGGGAGTGTACTGTAGGTGCGTTGCGTATGCGTAGCATACGGGGAGTTAAAAGAGGGAAGTAACTCATTCTACGTTTATCGTGCGTTAAAGCAAGATGCTTTAAGTGGTAGTATGAGTGTTGTTGAGTGGTTTTTTGGATTGATTGTTGTCGCAGATTTGACGTGAAGCGTCAAGAAGAGTGTTAGGTTCTGCCGTCTGTTTTGCCGATTGTTTGTCTTTGAATTACGCTTCAAGTTGCGCAGTGTAAGCGGAATCTCGTTATTGTTGTGAAAGTGAAAATCTCGTAGAAATCGTTATTGTTCTGAAAGTTTTGGGTTAAATTGTGGTGGTCGGGTTTTAAAAGGAGTGATATTGTGAAGGTCGAGTTTTGCGTCTAGGCACGCAGTTTATCCTTCTCATTGTCAGTTAAGTGCTCGGATATGTTCGCGTTATTCGCTCATTGTTTGTCTCAGTTTCGTTTGTCGGGATAATCGTACATAGTAGTGTATGATCGTCACGGATGTGAGTTTCGTTCGTGCTATTACATAATGTGGACCGAGACAACTTAGCTGCGTAGCTAGACTGTGTGAGCGCGCATGCTAGGCAGTCGAAGAACAACGGAGCGAGCCGTGAGCGAAGGGTCAATATTGAGTAAAAGGCGTAGTCTCCAACTACACATAGTTTTGATATCAAAACTCCATAGCCGTATTCCAGTATTAAAATTAAATTTACTTGGGGAGAGAAGATGATTAGAGTTTTGGAGGATATGTATTGCGTGAGGAAATGTGAAAAAAATTTTTTTTTTGACTTGAAAAGTCTGAACGGGAAAGTTGTTCAAATGTAGCGAATGAGAATTTCTATGATAGTAGAAAGTGGACAGAACTATGTATAAAAAGATGAGAATGAAAAGAAAAGTTGTTGAACACTCCCGAGTAAGTTGTTTGCATCATCGCACGGAATTTTGTTAGTGAAGTTTTTGTACGTGTTCGCGTCATTGGGCCGGAGAGTGTCGCTCAAGTAGGGTGCAGGAGGAGGTGCGGGAGTGATTACTCCGTGATACCAGCATTCGTTTCTAGCTTTGCAGGATTTTGGATTAAAGAGTACCAGGAGTTCGGGTATATTTGAATGGTGGTATTGTTTGAGAAAGAAGTGTAATCGAAGGCCTCAGGGCAGACGAGGTAAACCGTATTACAAGAAGGCGCAAGGGTGAGACCGGTAACGTACAGGCACAAGGGTGAGACCGGTAACGTACAGGCACAAGGGTAAGACCTGGAACAAGCAGGCACAAGAGTAAGACCTGGAACAAGCAGGCACAAGAGTATGACCTGGAACAAGCAGGCACAAGAGTAAGACCTGGAACAAGCAGGCACAAGAGTAAGACCTGGAACAAGCAGGCACGAGAGTAAGACCTGGAACAAGCAGGCACAAGAGTAAGACCTGAAACAAGCATGGGCTTGTGTCCATCGCCCCGTACCCAATAGAGCAAGCATGTGTTCTTTCGAGAACACCTCTGTGAAACAATATCACCTGTGGTTGTCTGTGCCGTTTCCGGACACTAGGTTAGACCTGGAACAAGCATGTACAAGTGTTGCGGAAGAACAAGTTCAAGTGACAGCCGATACAGCGGATTCCTAATAAGAGTGTCAGATTTTTCGGAAAATTGGAAAATTTATCAGTAATGGATTGAGAGGAAAATCAGTTATGGATAACGTGGCTGGGGAGTCACGGCCGGAATTCAACATAAATATAAGAAGTTCTTGGTGCAATACATTCATGTCATGTAGAGATAAGAGGAAAAGCGAGTTTGATGTTAAGACATCACGAATCGGTCAGGAGTGAAGCTAGAACAGGCAGACAGGAGAAAGAAATTGTTGAAACTCCGGAAAAAGAAAAAGTGGAGTTGTGACGCTGGGTAGAGAATAGATTCGAACGTAAACCGATCAGTAATTTTCTAGCAGGGGAGTTGTTCGCTGAAATAACGAACTGATTCGACGCATCGAATGTAGCGTAAGAGATCGTCTTCTGAAGACGAGTTGACTGCAGAGAAGTAGTGCAATATGTCAGAAGAAGAAGGAATTTCCCAGGCTAAACGAGAATTTGAGGCGTTTCGGTTTCCAGTGAAAACCATTGGAAGAAGGTCAGAAAGAAGAGTACTATAATGGAGATAACATAAGACAGCCGAGTGATGGTAGTCAAGATTACGGACGAAAGTGAAAGGGTAGACTGTCACCGAATTGCCAGTGCTATTGTTGCACAAGCTGAATTCGGTATTGTATATGAGGGCGGTTGTAAGAGAGTTGAACATGGAAGCAGATTTACAAAGTCGAGTAAAAAAAAAAGATGACTGGAGCACTAAGAAGCAGATATTCATATGATTGGCACCAAAGAGACGGCGGTTGCCGATGGCAGACATGTTCGCACATGTGTTAATGGTGAGAAGTGTCGCTCAAGAAGATGGTAGGAAGGAGTAGTGTTAACACATTGGTTTCTGAAACGCCCACTGCAAATAAAAATAAAAAACAAAAAAAAAGAAAAAGAAAGTTTACTTGCGGAACAGAGTGCAGATCAAATGTGATATTGAAAGTACCTGTGGCAAATGTAGCCCATTACAGTAGGTTTCGAAAGGGAGAAACAAGTTTCCCTTAAGATGCATTTTGTTACGGGAAAAGGGCGAATAGAATAGTAACAGGCGCTTATATTCTGAAAACATGTTGTGAAACAAGGGCAGCGTCTGAATTCACATTCCGTTCATGAACTTTCTTGGACTAAGAGCAGAAAGAAGTACTAGTGCGCGGTCTCTACCTTTGTCTACGCTCATGGTTTATTCACTGCGGTCAAGTGTTGTACATCCCGAAGGCGGGTGTATTCAAACAAAGGTTCTATGAGACGACGGATGGAGTTTACGACAGTAGGAGTCAATATAATTGGTGTTTGAATACGCGCCTTAGGGAGTGTACTGTAGGTGCGTTGCGTATGCGTAGCATACGGGGAGTTAAAAGAGGGAAGTAACTCATTCTACGTTTATCGTGCGTTAAAGCAAGATGCTTTAAGTGGTAGTATGAGTCCCACCCACCCAAATCAAGATGAAGGAGGAGAACGCTAGAGTATGGAGAGATGGCTTCCACAGAGGTTGAAGGAAGTACGTTAGAAAGTCGCGCCTGAAGCAATCGCGGAGAGCACCCGATTCCGATGTCTTAGGCAGTTTAGCTTACAGAAAATGTACGAAGAAGCGTTGAAATTCGGGATCGCAGTTACAATGGCTGCGGGATAAGAGTTACAATGGTATCCATTCGCGGCTGGAGTTGAGCAAGAAGACGAGGCTTATAGTCGTATCTTGGGGACGGTCAAAGCGACTACGTCGCGAATTACAAGAGTGACAATACGGAACATCATGGACAAAAGAAGCGTTACCTAGACTGTGCTTGAAGAAATAGGCTGACTGAGACGGTTGAAGGACCGATATGTGGGCTCGTGGCATTTCGAATAATATGCCGAGGTAGTAGCGTTACTAAGAGGATGTGTCATCAAAGGAAGGCTCTATTAGAATTGGAGTTAGACGACGAAAAATTGATAAAGTGGAAAAGGTAGGGCTGAAGTTAGTGGACGAGTTAAATGTACGAAGAAGAGCGGTTTTAGATCAAATATGTATAATACATTATCTCATTTATCGATCACCAGATTTCATGGCGTCTACCATTCTTTGGTTCCAATACTGCTTCTCGTCTTTTCGTGATGAATTCAACATTCGGACGGAACTAATTACTGGAATAGAAAGTTGAGATACCAATCGATCTAATAGGACTGTTCGCAACAACGCCACAGTTGCACATTCCAGTCCTATATCCAAGTATTTTCCAATTTAATAATCTGTCGGTCAGCCATGGGAGCGATAACTCTGAACCAGGTTTCCTATGACATATGGACATATAGCTCATCTTAGTTAGGAAATGCTCGCCCTCGTTTCCATTGTTGAAGTATATATAGGCAACCCAATATCGACGGATCATTTACGAAAAGAGTGCTACCAAGCTTGTGAAGGAGCTGGCCGGACGAGCTCACCATACTTCAGCTCAGAAGAAGAAGGCGTCTAGAGAATTTAAAGGAGCATCATTGAAGTAAGCAAAACGTAGGTAAAAGAGGATTTCTCAACAAGGAATCGTACCGTATGTCAAGAATGTATTAAAGACACCATGAGGTGTGTTGTCAATATGAATAGAGGCAATGTTTGTTTTAACTATTCCTAGATATGTAGCAATAAGACTATATGAATGAAGCAGACTGTTGAACTATCAGATGATAATGCGGAAAAGTGAACAATAAATGTGCCTTGTATGTTATGTGTGTTTCAATTATTTAATGTCACCAAGGAGTGAATGTTATTGTGTTTCAACTGTACAGTACGAGTTGTTTTTAACCTCATGGTTTATTCACTGCGACATAATATGCACGAATAAAACGTTACACAACGCTCATGGTTTATTCACTGCGGTCAAGTGTTGTACATCCCGAAGGCGGGTGTATTCAAACAAAGGTTATATGAGACGACGGATGGAGTTTACGACAGTAGGAGTCAATATAATTCAACTTTTCACTTTGCTAAGTGATTTTCTGCTCGGGTTTTTTTTTGTTGAACGCTCCAGTGTCTCACCACGAATTACCTTGAGAAGAAAAATGGACTACGGTATTACTTTTATAATAACCTTAACTGTTGGACGTAATCCAAGAATTTAACAGAAAAATCGTCGCTTTATCTTAGAATGCATATTTTCGTTTTTCTATCTGTCATTTCTCTTGCTTTCGAAGGTTTAACGTCGCACGCGAAGGGTTATATAGGGATGATAAGTTTTTGAATTACAAACTTAACTCGTAATTACAAACTACACAAACTTAACTCGTAGTTTTTTATGTAAAAATATTTTTTTAACGTAAAAATAATATTTTTACTAATTTTACAACAAAAAAATTTTTTCAAGAATGCTCAAAATGATCAGCTATGAAAAAATTTCTCGAAACCGTAGCGTTTATTTATATATATTATATTTATATATAGACAATTTGGTACTTGTCCAGATCGACGTATACTCCACTACTTTTCTCCTTCGGGGGCGGAGTCACGGATTTATGACTAATTTTTTAATACGGTCTTGTTAACGTAAACTATTACTAAGCCTAAGCGTATTTTAATGAAAAATAACGGAGAGGGATTAGAAAGAGAGGAAAATAAGAAAGAACAGGAGCAACATCCTGCAGCAAAATTCTTGGATTACGTCCAACAGTTAAGGTTATTAAAAAAGTAATACCGTAGTCCATTTTTCTTCTCAAGGTAATTCGTGGTGAGACATTGGAGCGTTCAAAAAAAATGACGAGCAGAAAATCACTTAGCAAAGTGAAAAGTTGAATTCTTACGCTCCATAAATCTCACACTCTCCCCGCACTCTCGCGATTTCGCACTCTCCCGGCTATTCAGCAGATTTAAATAGTACGAACAAAACGATCAACCTATACAGACCGGGTTTGCACAAATGCTATACTATTCTCTTTTCGCGACACAGAAAAGAAAATATTATAGCGTTCGTACAAACCCGGTCTGTATAGGTTGCTCGTTTTGTTCATACTATATAAATCTGCTCTTATTTTGCTGAATAGCCTTGTACTGATCATCAACCGATGACGAATTTCGAACCGTTCTAAATTTGCCTTGTAATGATCATCAACCGGTGACGATAGTAGAACCGTTCTAAATTTGCCTTGTAATGATCATCAACCGGTGACGATATTCGAACCGTTCTAAATATGCATTTTAATGATCATCAACCGGTGACGATACTCGAACCGTTCTAAATTTGCCTTGTAATGATCATCAACCGGTGACGATACTCGAACCGTTCTAAATTTGCTTTGTAATGATCATCAACCGGTGACGATATTCGAACCGTTCTAAATTTGCCTTGTAATGATCATCAACCGGTGACGATATTCGAACCGTTCTAAATTGGCCAACTCTTACGTCTTTGACACTCAGTGCTTTTGTTTCTTATTTATCTTGCTAAAGCAAAAATTTGTATATAAAATATGACACGTGTTTCTTTTTCAAATCCTCTGTGCAATTTACGGATAAACGAGTTTTTTTACTGACATGTTTCAAAACTCTCCACATACACCGAAACAACACGAAATGCCGAACTAAATTCCCAGCACCGTCTTATATGTTGATTCAAGCCCTGACGGACGCGTTCTCATTCGGTGTCGGCACCATCACGACTATCCCAGCAGTGAAGTACTTCTGTATCTTTACTTGCGTCGCTCTCGTTCTGACGTTCCTCTACCAGGTTGATACAGGACTCTTTTCTTTTTTCCTCTCTTTTTCTGTTTCTTTATTCTTGCTATTTTTCTTTTTCTCTCCAGTCTCATCTCTCTGTGTTTATTTCTCTCCTCATTTTCTTGCTTTCTCTGTGCCAAGAATTGGTGGAATCCCACAAATTTGTTATCACAGAGCGATGTTGCCGAAAACCATGCTGGTTCTCTGGAATTAGCGTATGTTCCAGATGACATTCTTCTGCGCTCTCCTTTCACTCAGCACGGCTCACGAGAATCAAGGCAGACACTGCATCTTATATCGGTAGGATTCTCTTATATCTTTCTCGCTTTCTTCATTAAAAATGAGGCTTTAGTAGTGCATCCGAAAGTTAAAAGGGACCCACCGAAAAAGAGAACATTTCTGAAGAGAAACCAACCAACAGCAAGATATGTAGACTAGTTTGGTTGGTAGAGAAGTAAGTTCTTATAGTATAAGGATGTGTAATGTATTCTGTATTCTTCTGTAAACATGTATTCTTCGGAACCTGAAACAAAGACCTACATACATATTATATATCAGACAGGAACATGTTAGCTCCAATCAATAGTAAGGCCTGATAGAGAGAAAACATGCAGGCACACGATTCCTGAGCACCTCCACTCGTCCTCCTCCCTGACGTCTCGGGTCCTCTGGATGGGCTCTCGACCCAACGTCCAACCACATCATCACTCCAACTACAAGAACGTTGCCGGAGCACATTTCTTCCGCGATTGGTAACCACCAAAAACATACTCTATTTTGAGCTTCAATCAGAAAGAATAAAAAGAATTTTCCAAAAGTTGTTTTCTGCCACAGAATTGCCTAAAAAATGTCTGCGTGATTTAGTCGAATAAGTTTTTAGGGGGAGAGAGTTAAGGAATAGAGTTTTTTAAGTTTTTAACTTAATAATAGTGTTGGTTTACTTGTTTTAGGTTATTCGAAAGGAATTGTTTTTTCTCGAAAAAAATCTTAAGATTTGATCTTCTCTATCTTTTATTGTAACATTTTAGAAGACCTCTGAATCGTTTCAAGACACCAACATAGTATGTTGCGTTTGTTTTAGCATTCGAATCACAGAAATGGAAGTAGGAAGACAAATCACTTGATGTTTTTGGTTGAATTGATCTTATCCACCAGAGCATGATTTGACAATAATCGCCACCTGACACGGGGAGTATCACAACGGGGCAGATCGTTACAAAAATTAGGTATAAATCGAAGACTGGATTATAGTGGTTTCTTCAGTATAGACTACCATAATTTATACCGCTTGAGTAGACCTGATAACTTCAAAAGACATCACTCGATGTATGATCCTTTGAAAGTAGAGAATTGACAACCTCGAGAGGTTTAAAACAGAAAGAATGAAAGCTTCATACGGTGTGGTTCGAAAAAGATATGAAAACTGTTTTATTTGAATTTTTTTGTTGTTGCTCGTAGTGAATATCCTATAGAAAGTAATATCAAAACGATTACTGTTTATGTATGCTCCTCTGTTGGTGGAACCTTCTGTACGGATCCTCGCCTGCGTGTGGTTCGTCAATTCTATTTATTATTTTTTTATATATCGAAACCCTTGTTTTAGATTAAAAAACCTTACAGATTCCTATGGAATTTGAGCACCTGAGTTCTTGTAATGATATGATTTAAGAAACTAGGGCTAAACTACTCTTTGAAATAATAATAATCTATACTTTCCTCTCGCTTATTTCCGCCTCTCAGCGGAATACGCGCTCTCCTGAAATGATATACAGACCTATACCAGTTGATCCAGGTTCTACTGTCTGAATCACTGCAAATATGTAGATTGCACTACATAAGAAGAAAAAACTCGTCCTAGCACTACATACGTTTGTAACTTGAGTGATTGAAAAGTGGGAGTCTAATTTTATCTGTCGAAGTTTTTGGACGGTATTCAGATGACACACATCAATAATAGGCTATTCTATGAAAGCACAATCAGCTACCTAGCAGCTTGATTCTAATCTCTGACAAAAAACGTGACATGAAGCATTATTTATTCGAGCTCTCTTCCTCGCAATTTTTGACTTTTTGATAGAAGTATAAGAACATAGTTCTCAGCCCTGGACATATTAATCACATCGAAAACTTACTAATTACGTATTTGTAATGCTCAGGTATTTCGTTTACGTTGCCTTCGCGGTGTACGGCTGTTCGCAACTCCGTGAAGGCTTGGAACCAATTAATCTCCTTGTCGATGACTCATACGCTATTCCGCACTACCAAGTGCTAGAAAAGTACTTCTGGCATTATGGTGCACCGCTGCAGGTTACTGTAGAGTGGCATGAAAGCACTGTGTGAACCAGTTCGATCTAATCCTATAGCTAGGAACATGGTTATGTAATTGAAACACCAAAACATAAAAAAATCTTCTTTTGTTAATCAGCATCATAATCGTTCTTGTCATTTTAACTTCAACTTGAAAACACAGGCTGTGATAATCTTTTCCTCGTATGACTCAGAAGTTTTAAAATCTTAGTCACGTATAATCTCGACCCTTCTACAGATCGTCGTCAATAATGCGCCGGATATGAGAAATCCCGAAGAGCGGGCTAGGATCGATTCCCTCGTCCATGCATGCGCCAACACGAGGCATTCCATCGGAGACGCAGGCGTGGAAATATGGCTGAACGCGATGGATCGATACTATCTCGAGCATCTCGGAGCTCACTCTGTTCTGAAGGACAAGGTTCATTCTTTATTTCCATGTACATGTGTATGTTTAACGTGAAATCGAAATATAAAAACAATATAACATGGATTTTTATATATGATAAAATTAAGAAATGAAAAAGAAGAAGGTGAGGTAATACAGTGGCAGTGTATTAAAGCCATTAGTCAGAAACAATAGGGCTAGGTAAAATAGTATGTTTAGGAAGTTCTTTCAGTTTCTTCAGAAACATCATATCAGAATGAATGCATACTATTTCAGAAGGTAGGCAGTTCCATATAGAGATAATTCTTGATGCACATGTAGAGAACCGGGAGCTGTTTATAGCGAAAGGCAATGCGATTCTCAACTTGTGAGCATTTCTAATATTCTTAAGAAGTGGTTTAACAATGAATAGTCTGGAAGAATTAAATTCAGAACACGAATGTATTCTTTTATGGATAAATACTAGGTCAGCAACAACGCGGCGGTAGGTTTTTTAATATTTACCAATTGCCCTCTTTCCAAGGGCCTCAAAGTTCCAAAGCTGGTGTGAATTTTTATAAGTATTTGTTGAAGCTTTACAAGAAAACCTAATACGCGAGTTTAATTCCTGCTCAAGTGCGATGCATTCGCTTCAAGAGCATGCGTGACTAAGAGAAGAAGGCTATGGAGTTTTTCACGTACATAGCATCATCACACTTATTGACAAGTTATCCAGTGTAGCGGTAATGAGGTCGCTCGGCTTCGTTTCGTTTCATTCCGTGCCATAGACTTGTTTTTGCCGCGATTGATCCGAAAAGTCGTTTGTGGTCATAACTTGTTCTGGTTATTTCTGATGTTGTGCTTGTTGAGTCATTTTACCTGATGGCGGAGCATTTCTTGTATTCGCCTCAAGAGCAACTCTGGAGACATGATGTCGTTTGGTCCAAGTTGCCCGATGGAACCCCCTTCATCTCTTCTTTCAGGTCATTTCCTTTTTCAGCCTCTCTTACTGTTTCTCTTTTTTCTTCTTCTCTTTTTTACTCCCTTTCTTTCTTTTTTCTTTTTACCCGTTTCTCTTCTTTCCTCTTTGTTTATTTTCTTCCTCATTCTTCTATGGCAGTCTATTCCATACCCTCTCTCACTCTTCTTTCTTTTTCTCTCCTTCTTGAAAACCCTTTTTTGTTGCTGTTGTTGTTTATCAGCTGTATGATTAGATGACATGGTTTGATTAGATGACATAGAAATACGTAATTTTCATGAGGTTTTCCACTCGTTCACAACTGTAATGTGCCAGGTTCATAGTTGGGATGCGCGACATCTCATCCACAACTGCACAACAAGATGCCACTCTTACCTTCAGAGAGGTTCGTATTGAAATCGAAGATAGCACTGACAAATGGGTACTTTCTAAGGACGATTGTGCACTTTCAATAAAAATTCTACATGTACTTTGCAATGACCCTTTGGTATTTTACTAAGGCTATTGAATACTTCCCAGTGACCGTCGGATACTCTCCAATGACAATTGGGTACTTTCAAATTAAGTACATTCCATTAACCATTAGTTATGTACTTACAGTAACCCTTGATTACTTAAAATAACAATTGTGCTTTTACTGACCATTGTATACTTTCGATCCCTATTGGGTACTTTCCAATGATTACTATACATATACTTCAAACTACTTTTCTTGTAAAGTTGTTTCAACGGCAAAAGTGCCAATTGTTCTCCATAATAAAACTTTTAAGATTGACAATTATTTTCTTTGATGTCAGGTGGTTTCTCGCTATCCGTCCCTAAATGTGACAACCTTCATGCCTCTCTGGCTATTCACTGACCAATACGCACTTGTTGTACCAAACACTGTTCAAGACATTGTGATTGGTTAGCTTTAAGCTGGTTTTTTTCAATTCAATTCAATTCAATTCATTTATTCCATGCAAGAACAACAAATTGTAATACAATTATGAATGGTAGTTCCAATTAGCATGGACGCGTAGGATAGGGAGACAAAAAAAAAACAATCATTCATTCAAAAGTGCTGAATGGCATTCAACTAATCCAAATATCAACTAAGAAAAAAAAATGATATGAAATAGCGTCTATAGTTATTTATAATCAGAAGATTGTGTCCTATACATATGTATGTAAATACAAATAATCGTCAATCTGTTACACTCGGACAAGGAAGCACAACTTCAAATGGAATTTTTTTTAGTCTTGTCGCAAAACTTGAAGAACTTTCGATTACAACGATATCTTCCGGAAGGGAGTTCCATATTGCTATTGATCTAGAGACAAACGTAGACAACCTAGCCGGGTAAACGATAGGCAGACGAATTCTGAGAGAGTGCGCTTGTCTTGTATTATACTTGGGGGGAGATAAAATGTATAGAAAGGAAAAATCGAGAGAGCATTTGTTATGTAAACATTTGTGCAAAAAACATAGATCTCTGAATGCTCGACGATATTCTAATGACTCAGTTTTGAGCAGTTTCAATCTCTGAGAATAAGGCAGGCTTACATTACCACATCTATATAACAGCCTTCTAGTAAAATTACGTTGTACATATTCTAAATCATTGATGAGGTATTTCGTGGTAGGGGACCAAATTTCAGTCCCGTATTCGAGAATCGGTCTAACGTATACATTAAAAGCAAGCATGAGCATTTCGCATGATTTGGTCTTGAAAGCCTTCAGAATAAGGTTTGCAGTAGAAGAGGCTTTTTTACAAATCTTCTCAATATGAGAATTGAAACGGAAATCATGAGTTAACAAAATCCCTAAATCTTTAACCTGGTTGGTAACAATCAATGGAATATGGTTGATAGAGTAGGGGTGAAACACCGATTGCTTGCCTATATGAAGAACAGTACATTTAGAAGTTGATAGAGTAAGGTTCCACTGAGTGCACCACTCAAATATATTGTTGACTGCTGTTTGTAAGTCATCTGAATATAAGGGTACTTGAGCTAGCAGCTTAACATCATCGGCAAAAATACTGAAGCGAATAGTAGCAGGGATAACTTTCTTGATGTCGTCAATGAACAGTAAAAACAACAACGGGCCTATTGAAGAACCTTGAGGAACACCACTTAAAACTGAAGCTGGTACTGAGTTGATACCATCGATGATCACTGATTGTTTACGGGAGTTGAGGAAAGAAGAGATAAATTTAAGTGCTGGCCCTACAATACCAAGTGAATTCAATTTAAACAATAGAAATCGAATATCTACAGAATCAAAAGCTTTTGAGATGTCTAGGAAAATTACATCAATATCAATACTTGAACTCAGAGAGTGGGTTATGAAGGAATATGATTCGGCTAAAGAAGTGATTGTCGATCGATTAGGTCGAAAACCGGCTTGAAAAGGGGAGAGCAATGAACGCTCTTCAAGATACTTTGAAATAGAATTAACAATAACTTTTTCCATTACTTTAGAAATCGAGCAGGTTAAAGAAATGGGTCTGTAATTTGATAAGATAGGAGGTCCTTTGTTTTTGAGCAGAGGCTTTACAATATCATTCTTGCTGGCAAATTCAAATATCATTCAAAAAATATCATTCAAAAAAAATTACAATATCATTCTTGCTGGCAAAAAAAAAAAAAGGCATATCGCTCTGGCAAATTGCTATCGCTATCGCTCTGGCATCATATCACTCTGGCATCAAATCAAACTCTGGCAAAAAAAAAAATCATTCTTGCCTTTCGTGTTCTTAACGAGCGGTGACTCTTCATATCGCTCTGGCAAATTGCTCTTCCTATTGGACTAATATCGATTACCCTGCCACGCTCAAAGCCTGGTGCCAAGGCTCGCTTTCAATTATATGGCACCATAATCGGTGAGTGAGTTCGCTTTATCACTTCTTATCCATCATCGTATAAATGGAGTCTTCAATTTCTCCTCAAATTTCCTCCCCGCTCGTTTCTCTTTTTAACAGGATGAGAAACATCACAACAACGAGAGGAAGACGAGTGACCGAAGAAGCGGACCCTCTAACTGAGCTCTATAACTATTTGAAGAAAAGTGATGAGAAGAACCTTCTACTGGAGCAGAAGAACACCAAGTTGGCCTCCCTTGTTGACGCCCAAGGTCAACTCATTAAGAATCTTACTATGAAAGTAGAGGAACTCGCCGAACAATTGTTGAAAGTGAATGCTAGCCCCCAGTGTGTTCATGGCAATACTTCTCCCTCTTCGATTATTACCACTTCTACTAAGCCTCTCTCATCTACTTCTGTACCTCCCCCGATCATCAATTTTACCCCTACGCCGCAGCCACCACCGCTTACTTCTCCATCATTCAAGTATTACGAGTCTCCATCCGAAATAGCTGATCGGATGGAGAGACATCGCAGTGTAGTACTTTTCCGCCTTCCTGAGTCCCGTTCCCCCAACGCTTCGCAACGTGTCGATGACGACTGGGAAAGAGTTCGTTGCATTCTAGACGCGATGCAAATTGAAGCATGTCCTGTTAAAGTCTATCGCATGCCTTCTCATCGTCCGAAATCACCAAATGCTCCTCCCCGCCCACTCAAAATAGTACTCCCAACAATAGGACATCAACAAGAAACTCTTCTATGTCGCGATGTACTTTCCCGTTTTTCCTCCGATTTGTATTTGAGACATTCACAGACTAGAGCTGAGAGAACTTATGACCGGGCAGTCCGTGCTTGGCTGGCTGATAGGAGTAAGCCAAAACCTCATATTCCTCTTTTCGGTCCCCCTCTGAGTTATAGCAAACCTCGCCCACTGATGGCCGAGCGTATTGAACCTCCTCGAAGATTCATGTCATCTCGTCCTAATCGTTCTTTAAACTAGACCAAAATCGCCGGTCTTCCACAAGTCACGTGAATTGTTATTTCGCAAATGTTAGATCTCTAGTGAATAAGATTAATGATCTACAACTTTTGCTGTCAAAGAGATACTCTATGTATAATTTCTTTTTGTGAGACATGGCTATCGGATAGATACCCGGACTCTTTTGTTCGCTCCTCCTTCATCTCTCAATATAACATTGTTCGATGTGATAGGAGCGAAATAACTAATGGCGGGGGAGTGCTATTTCTCATACACTCCTTATTATCATTCAAAATTATCTATTCTCAATCAATCAAGAATTCTCATGAAATCCTAGCTGTTGATATTGAAATAGAATCTCACGTGATACGTTTCATTAGTCTATATCGAGTCCCTCATATAAACACACCGAAGAGCGAGAGGTTATTAAACCTCTTGATTGATCTAGTCACCTACAACCACCCATGTATTATAATGGGAGATTTTAACTTACCCGACATAGACTGGAATAAATCCCCTCTAGCGTCATCGAATCCCGCTTCCAAATCATTTCTTGAATTTTGCTCAGCCACTCAGATGAATCAATATATTAGATGCCCTACGAGAGGATCACACATTCTAGACCTCCTCCTCTCCAATAGCAAAGATTTATTGAAGAACCCATGTGTCACTCCCTCATTCAGTAATTCAGACCACGAATCAATCAGTTTCGAACTTTCCCTATTCCACGAAATTCCTCTTTACTCGTATCGACGCATATACAGTAAAATAAACTATTCCTTATTACTCCCTTCATTATGTAATTTAGATTGGCATTGCTTATTCAACCCCATCAAAGATACAGACTCAATGTACGAATTGTTACTATCCATACTAGAGGACTTTTCCGAGCAATTCGCTCCTATCCAGAAGGTCTCTCTAGCGACCCATGCATCTCTTCCAACGCATATTCAGAGAGCTCAAGAAAAGCGTTTTCTCTTCTGGAACAACTATATTTCTAGTGGACTAAGTGAGGACTATGACATTTATGTTAAAGCCAGTAAGAAATGCAAAAAGTTTGTAGATAAATTCAACCTAAATGTAGAAAAGAACATTGTTAATAGTAAGAACAAAAACTTGTTCTTCAAGTATATAAGGTCTAATACATCCCAGAAACAAAGCGGTGTCGACACTTTGGTGAATGAACTCGGCATCTCAGTATCTAAAGACTTAGAAAAAGCAAATCTTCTTGGAGAATTCTTCCAGAAGTCATACACCATAGACAATGGTAAGCTTCCTCCACTCTCTCATAATTCAGTCTTGAGAGCATCCTCTCTAGAAGAACCCTTGTTTACGCTTCATGATATTTGTAGACTAATAGAGAAATACCCAATGTCTTCTTGTACTACCCCAGATCATCTGAATATGCTTTTTATCAAGAAAATCGCTGTCCCTCTGTCTATTCCGCTTGAAATAATTTATAACCAATCTTTCCTTACATCTGAAATCCCGAACAGATGGAAACATTCCATAGTCACACCAGTTAAGAAGAAGCCTCCTTACAGTAGTCCTTCCAATTACCGTCCCATCAGTATAACATCACTATTTTCCCGTATATTCGAGAAAGTGTTGAGTAAAGAAATAGAGAAACATTGTGAGATAAACCAGATTTTGCCAGATGATCAATTCGGGTTTCGCCATAAGAGATCAATAGAACAGTTGATGTTACTGTTCCTTGAAGACTGTTCTGTAGCCGTAGACCAGAAAAAGTTCACAGATATCATTTATTTCGATTTTGAGAAAGCCTTCGATAAAGTTTCTCACTCTAAACTTATTTATAAACTAAAGTCCATTCAACTCCCTCCCAGAATTATTTCGTGGATCGAAGCTTATTTAGGTAATAGAACCTACCAAGTTCGAGTTAATCAATCACTTTCTAATAGTTTCATGGTTACCAGTGGTGTTCCCCAAGGCAGTGTCTTAGGCCCATTATTATTCATCATTTATACATCTGATATAGTGAATATGATAACTTCTTCTAATTGTAAAATTAAAGTTTTTGCAGACGACATGAAAGTTTATAAGTCTTTTTCTAAAACAGACTCTCATACAACACTGCAACACTCGATTGATACCATAGTGGAGTGGTGCGACGCTTGGCAATTGCCTTTATCTCTACCAAAATGTGCTGTGTTAAGAATTGGTACCCAGAGTTCCCCTCATTTTCCATATTCTATAAATAGTCACTCCCTACCCTACCTCAACGAGATTCGTGATTTAGGATTTATTGTAGACAACAAGTTGACTTTTTCTGCTCATTGCTCAACAATAGCTCAGAAAGCAAAGCGTAAATGTCATCTTATTCTTAAAGTTCTCAAGAGTCGTAAACCGGATGTACTTGTTAACGCTTACAAGATATACATTAAATCTATTGTAGAACACTGTACAACTGTTTACTCCCCACATTTCGCTAAGGACATAGCTGTACTAGAGAAGGTTCAAAATTATTTTACGCGTCGCGTTTTTCGCCGGTGCTTTGGTTGTTCGTTTAATAATATGCCAAGTAGTCAGACGAGAAACAATCAACTAGGCCTAGTATCTCTTCTCTCTGTTAGAGAATCTAACGACCTCAAACTACTCTTGAAACTGATATTTGGGAAAAAAGTACTCTCTGACAGGACGCACCACAACTTTGAAATAAGAGCGTCCAACACTAGAGGCGCATTTTTCAAAATAATCCACCCTGCTCCGAGAACTATTTGCAGAAGAAATGCCTTCTCTATACGATCAGCTCGTATATTCACCGAAATTAATAGTGTTGATGAATGATATATGTTTGCCTGGATGTAATCTGCATTGTTTCACCTATTTATGTAATTCAAACAATTCAATTGTTTAATCTCGTACCACGTGATTAATTTATGCGTTGCTGCATGTAATGTTTTCACGTAATAAAATTGAAATTGAATAGCAAACTTCCACATATCGGGTACGATTCCAGTCATTAAACAGTTGTTGAATAAAATACGCAGAGGTTTCAACAACGCAAATTTACATTTTTTGATAAAAATGTTCGGAATGGAATCGGGTGAGGTATTACATTTATTCTCTAACTTAGAAACAGCCTCGATTATCATTTGATCATCAATTATTTCAAGAGAAAAGTGTTGATCGAAGGGAGCTAAAATAGGGACAGGAAGAACATTCTGAGACGGTTCAGAGAAAGTTGATGAGAACTGAGAAGAAAACATTTCAGCTTTTATGGAAGGGTCCGTCACTACCGTTCCACTACTGTCATACAAAACATAGGAATCGTTTTGAGATTTAATACGATTTGTACAATACGAGAAAAACTGTTTACGGTTGCCTTTAACAATCAGAGAAGATTCCTTAGATGTTTCAAAATCATAAAGCTCAGAAGAAAAATTTCTTGATAGATTTTTACAATATTCGGAGTAAGGAGCAGTAATTGAAACTTTCTGAAGCTTATTGAATAAGCGTTGAATACGCGCTGGATATCTATAGGAGGACGAATTAGGAACAACAGTTGGCACAAAGCGATCGATAAGGTCACATAGTAGATCAACGATATAGTTGTAAGCTTGATTAGGGTCAAGAGATGATAATGCCAAGGTCCAATCATGACAGTAAATAAAGTACTCAATCATATGCCAGTTTGCCTCAGAATAAAGTTTTATAGGCTTGATTATGTCATCGAATACTTTGGAGGTAATACAATCGAAACAAATAGAATTATGATCGCACTGGGATGTGAAGGGAGCAATAACACTAGAAGAAGAGATAATCGGATGATTGCATAAAAGAAGATCAAGAATGTTCTGACTTCGAGTCGGCATCAGAATGTACTGAGTGAAATGGTTATCACAACAGTAATTAAGAAATTGAGTAGAAGAATAGCTCTTAGAACACGTCAACTTGTCCCAATCAATACAAGGCAAATTCAAATCACCAACGATTATGAGAGGGACATTGGGAATGGTATTTAAAGAGAAGTATGCTAATAACTCATTCATGATATCGTCTGGGGCACTGGGAGATCGATAAACACACATTAATCTAACCCGAGAAAAATATGAATTTTTGTCACTACATTGTAACTCAACTGTAATAGCTTCACATTCTGAAACTGACATCGACGAAGTTGCTACTGGACTGAGTCTAGATTGCACTAAAATTGCTACTCCGCCACCTCTGTTACTGATATTAGAGTTTCTATCAGAACGAAAAACAGAATATGGTTTATTTGAATGTAAAATGACATCAGGTTCACTATCGTGTAACCAAGTTTCTGAAAAGCAAATAGCATTGTATTGCGTTAAAGATAATAAATGATTAAGATCGTACAATTTATTCCGTATAGAGCGACAATTACTATAGTAAAAACTAAAATTTCCTCTAATACTATGTTGGCTATTCCAAATATCAGAAGAAGTAAACAGGCTATCGCCATCAGCACTACTGACCTATTTCTGTACATCGTTTGCGTCCATCCTTTTTCCTCTTGTCACCGTCACGTTTTGAAGAGAACCATTAGCCTCAGCGTCTGTCTTCGGAGTGTATAGAGGACGCGGATGAGAGAATCGAATGAGCCTTGTTCCTTGTACCCCCCACTCCATCAATCCAGCTTTGTCGTTTCTTTCTTTAGCGAGTTTCTTGCAGTCCTTCTCGAGTTGGAGTCCTTCTCTGGTAAGGTCTTCTCTCGCGTACGCGTGAGGAAATATGCGAAGTACTTCAGGACGACGGACTCGTAGTTTTCGAAGTACTTCTGTTCGGAGAGATGGCGATGGAAAATGAATCTTAAGAATTCTTCTCTTGTTCTCTTCATTTCCGAAGCGTCGATGAGTGATAGAACCTTGGTTGAATGCATTAGTGAGAGAAGGTATATTGAGTTCACTAACGAGAGAATCAAGAAGTTTTCCATCATGTTGATCCGTGGCGTCTTTTCTTATCTCCTCCGGAATGCCGACCAAAACGATGTTGTGAGCCTTCTCTTCCAGAATGACTTTGTCTTCCTGAAGGACTCTCCTGACCGCGTCATAGGCGAGAAGTTCAGGCTGCGATATGAGAGAGGAAGTCATCAAAGAGTTGGATGGAGGGGCCGGGGTTTGGGTTGTGAGCTTAGAGAGAAGAGGAATGAGAGAAGATAATGTCGTCATCATTGAGGTTACTGCATTCAGAAGTTGGGAGATTTGGTCGCTTTGACGGTTGACAGCTTGGATCAGAATTTGTACATCAGATGAGGGTTGAGAAACTGACGAGGGAACAGACATATCTGTTTGTTTGGAATTGGTTTGAGAAAAGGACTGGCTCAACAATTGATATAGAAAGAATCAATATGAGAGCAATAGGAAGGGTCACCGCTCAGTGTGATAGCAGAGCGAAAGAGTGAAATAAAATTTAGCAATATACATATTCAATTCAATTACATGCAATATACAATATAAATGCAATATACATATTCAATTCAATTCAATTCAATTCAATTGTCCGGGCGTGTCATAGTGGTAGTGTGATAGACCATTGTGCGAAGAGTCCCGAGTTCGAATCCCACCCCGGACAGATCCACCCAAACCAAGGGGGTTAAGAAATGTTGGTAGTGCTCATGCACGAATCTGACTCTCCCCACTGCTGCTAATCACACTAGCAGTGATCTAGCAGGCAGCCACTGGTTCTACCAGGATAGGTCTGACCTGCATCTCAGGGGAGCGCGTACCCTGCCGCGAGGCGGGAACAAGCGCGAGGAAGAAGAAGAAGAAGAAGACATATTCAATTCAATTCGATTCAAACGCTTTATTATCGATGTCATGGAACATGAAGCGCCATTGAATCGAACGGCTTCATCTGGTTCTCCGTACAGTACAGTAAGGATGAGAACGTTGAGTGTAGATTGGAGTGTCGATCATGGTTTGGACATTCCAGCCTCAAGGTGTCCAAATCCTGCTAGAGACCGGAGTCCTTCATTCTTTGCGATAGAAATGAAGAGTGGGAAAAGAGTCGACCGCTCTCAGCCACGACGAATGGGAGGAATTAGCAATATATGAAAGGCTCAATTACCTTGCTCTTTTAGTCACGCATGCTCATAAAGCGAAATCGTTGAGAATGTAGCATAACTCCGGAGTTCACAATTAAGACTGAAGAGTGATGGAAGATGGATGGTAAATCTACAACTGCTCAGTTACACATTTTAAAGGCAGGGACGACTGGTTAAGACGGCAATTGATGATACCATCCTGAGCATGCGTGACTAAGAGAGCAAGGCAATTGAGCCTTTTATATAACACTATCGCACGGATTAGCAATGTATCACTGTTGTGTTATGGTTACGCGATTGCTCCCGGATTGAGAAGAGATGGCTGGGTTTGATCCCTCCCGGTGGACTAGCTTTTTCTGTGCGATAGTTAAATTATTTGTCATCTTAACCAGGCGTCACTGCCTCCAAACTGTGAGCAGTTGAAGATGTATCATCTAAACGTAACAGTTAGATAGAGAGCGGTTCATTGGAGATTCTCGGTTTCTTGAAAAGTTATATGCACATACATACATATTACAACGATTAGGGGCTTCGTTATCATTGTATCAAATAATTTTTTAAAGGAGCTTTTTGTCGAATTAGTTTTTGACTATATGTACATAGCAAAGTTTTTGGAATGTATTCAAATAAATAGAATCTTCGCCTTAACCTTAAAAGCTTTGTTAAGCTCATCAGCGTTTCATATATGTACAGATCTTCCTATTTCTACACAGATGATTGTCGACATAAGTTTTGCGTTTCGTAGACTATTGATTCTACTGTTTTATCTCGTCAGTTTTGCATGGAATAAACAATGACTGAACGAAAGAATGAATTAATGAATGAATGAACGGAAATTATTAGATGAATGATTGAACTTCGTCTTGCAGCTGTCTCCTGCATGTTGGCAATCGCTTTTCTGCTGATCCCTCAGCCAGCCTGCGCCCTATGGGTCGCATTCACGATTGGTAGCATCGATCTCGGTGTGCTGGGGTATATGACACTGTGGGGTGTCAACTTGGTGAGACTTTCAAATAATTTTCCATGTTGTTCATAAGAATTCATCTGTTTAAACATCTTATTTTCTTCAGAATATTACATATGTATATCGGAAATGAATAGTTCATTTTTTACACATACTCTTGTTTACTGCACATGGGGAATTTTATATAACCCCCCGCTATTTGTTTATTGTTTTGGACAGTGTCGATCTAATCAGCAATAATATTAACAAAAACACTTTTTTTAAATTCAAGTTCTTGAGTTTTCTACAATAGCTTACAGTATGTTTCATTATGTTTCATTAATGTTTTTTGTTTACACGAAGTACCACATATGTACACATACATGACCTAGGAATACCAGTGCCTCATACTAATGACTTTCTTACACGAAGTACCACATATGTACAGGTGACCTAGGAATACCAATGCCTCATACTAATGACTTCGAATTGTGAATTAACACAAATGCTCGGAGAAAGACTTTAAATGGTTGTTATTTTTAATAATATTCGATCTCGCCAAATACTTTACTCTCACAGGATGCCATTTCCATGATTACTATCATCATGTCGGTTGGTTTTTCCGTAGACTACTCTGCTCACATTGCCTATGGCTATGTCGTCTCGAAAGCAGCTCACTCCAAGGAGAGGATCCAAGAAGCCTTGGGTGATCTGGGATGGCCAGTTATCCAGGTTACAACTCCAGACATCCAAAGAACAAATGAATTCTATAGACTGAAATCGAACCGTCCCATTTCTCTCTCTCACAGAGAAGAATTGTGGTATCACAACCACCGAAGACACATTGCTTATTCGTGCGGTAGTTCTATAAAAATTAAGATGGGTCTTGTTGTAGAGAAATTGAACAAAAGCTAGTCAAAGGGCTAAGATCGAACTTAGCCGTTTAGTTAATTTTTCATCAAGAACCAATGCTTTACTACAGCACTACCGAACAAGCATCGCTTGTTATTTAGAGTATGTTCTAGTAATCATTCGTACAATTACAGGGCGGCCTCTCGACAATACTCGCTGTTTCGGTCCTGGCTGATGTCCCGGCTTACATGATCGTGACTTTCTTTAAGACGGTCTTCCTGGCAATCACGATCGGCCTCCTTCACGGCCTTCTCTTCCTCCCCATGATGCTCTCCATCTTCGTCCGTGGTTGCTGCACCATTTCTCGAGAAGACATAGACGAAGACCACTCCATACCCATACCGACCAAGGCCCCGCCCGCACCGACCAAGTCACCGATTATACCGACCAAGTCACCGGCCGTATCGACCAAACCTCCTCCTCCTGTTCCCAAGGACCTTCCATCGCCACCCTTCAAGGTTCCACCCCGATTTCCCCCGCCTACCTCAGCTCCTCCACCGCTTCCTTCAGTTGAAACTCTATCCAGCCTCCCTCCTCTTCCACCACCCAGGACTATGGTCTACTAAAAATGATCAAGTAGCCAGTGCCTAGGCACGTGATACTTATATACCAGCCAGTGAAACCTATTTACTCCCTCTGTTAATACTGCAAGTTAATGGAATCCTCGTTCACTCTGATCTCTTTAGTGCTTTCAAGTTAGCGAGTATCTCTTTCAACCGGCTGTTCGATTGTATTCTATCTCATTGAAAAAAAAGTAACTTTAAAAAACCGGTTTTTGAACACACCATAATACCTTGACGTTGTAATATCTATAAGTCAGCAGTTTTTTTTGTTGTTCAGATCATCGCGTAAATTGTTGTTATTCTTTATTCATGAAAAATTAATTTTTAACTCATTAAAACTTGTCACAAATCAAACGGTACTAAACCATTTTAATCTATATCATGACACCGGGAGATCTACAATGTAAAAACTAATGATTCGGTAAGTGTGTGCAAATATCACAAAAAAACTTATCATTTACAGTTTTGTTTTTAAGGGATATTACATAGAAGTCCGGTGTATTGATGAGATAATAAAAAATTTCTCTTTGTGTAGTTTTAACTAAATGCTAGAATTGGGCCGCGTTCATGAAAAATGCTATTCAAAAAATGAAAAAAAACATTAATGCTTACAAACAAAAACACTTCAACTGGATGAATTATTAGGAATGCTAGCGAATACCAAAGAGTTTCTGTTTATCTGAAGCTCTTAAGCCTTTATTTCTAATGCAGTGTTTTTATTTGCGAAAACATAATGAAACATAACGACATCCCGTTTTTTTTTCCACGTTATGTTCACAACTAAAATTTGTATAAATAATAGTCTCAAATGGAATAGCGCTTCAAATGTGCATGGTGTACGGTATTTTGTGCCCTTTCTGTGACATAGAAGTCGCGGTGTCTCTCGTTGTCTGCGGCGAGAGAGTATTTGAGAACACTTTTAGTTGTTAACATAACATGGAAAAAAAAAACGGGATGTCGTTATGTTTCATTATGTTTTTCGCAAATAAAAACACTGCATAAGTTGCCAGTTTAGCAAATAGTTCTCTAATTTATTGTCTAGTCAGTAATATAGCTTCTCCCAAATGAGTAGAAATCATATTATATTGTATTCAATTTAGTTGACCATCATTTTTCATTGTAGATAGAATCAATTTCACTCAAATTAGGTTCTTGTTACTTTGTAATCTACATTATGACTTTGTAACCGTGCTTATTTGAAAAAAACTCTTGAAGAAAAAGCTTCTTTTTTTCTCGATCGTTCGGTTCAATGTCTTGTCTCAATCAAGATGAGAATAAAACAAGAAAGAGTGAAAAGGTGGCCTAAACTGGAAACATACAGGAGAATAGAAAAAGAGAGAGGGAAGGAGATTAGAGAAAGTCATCGAGAGAGCACTTGTGATGAAGAGGTAGCAGAAGTGTCAGGGATGAGGAACGAGGGACATGCGAATTTGCCCGTGATAAGAAAGAAGAGCTCAAAGGCCTTGAGGGTCGTTTTATTGTGGGGCATGGCATTGTGCCTTTCTCCGGAGATGCTTGAGGAAAGGAGCGGGAGAGATTACTCTAATCATGCATGAGCAGAGACAGAGAGAAAAAAAGACGGGAGAGAGAGAAAAGGCGAGAAATAAAGAGATGTGGATGCACTTTACAAATAAAAAGAGTCAGAAAGTACGTGGTCTATCTTTCAAGCGTAGAGATATGTATGCTTGTATAGCAATTTATACAGAATTAAAGTTTTAGTAAGAGTGCGAAAAGGATAAAGATGAGGGGAAAAGATATGTAAGTACGGAGATAAGAAAAAAGGAGGAAGACTGAGAGAGAGAGAGAGAGAGATAGCACTAGGGATAAATACAGAGAGAATAGGGAAGAGATGGTGTGTGTGAGAGAGAGAGCTAAAAAAAAATTAGAATGAGAAATAATTGGAGCAAGTGATGGAAAAGAAAGCGATGATCGTCGTTATCCAAGACAGCATAACGGATGAAATAGCTTTGTGTTAAACTTTGATTGAAACTATAAATGACTTCCTCTAAATTGATCACTTCATCAAACACGTCATTAGTATACTGCATCATCACGTTTTCTCTCTCTCTCCGTTTCTCTTTATGTCTCTCTCTATCCCTTTTTCTCACTTGTTCATAAGTAAGTCTGTGTGTTTGTGTGTTTGTGTTAGTCCTTATGTCGCTGTGTTTTCAAAATTCTCTTTTTTTTTCAATTTTCTCACTAACTTGAACATTTCCCTTCAATTCGGTTCTCCCTCCCAATTAATCGAAACCGCCCTACAAAAAAGCGGTTTTCAATAACGCAGCTTCAGTTAAAGTAATCTCCTCAGCATAAAAATTGATGCGAGAATAATACGAATATTTAGAATCTTTTTCGTGCCAGATATAACGATGCGGTGTAGGTTGTGATGGAATAGACACGGACGTTTCGCTTTATTAAAGCATCATCAGCGTGGAGGCAAGATTTTCCTGTGAATTTTGCTTGCTTCTTGTGCTTTATTGTATCTCGTTATATTTGAGGGTATTGCCTCCACGCTGATGATGCTTTAATAAAGCGAAACGTCCGTGTCTATTCCATAACAACCTACACCGCATGGTTATATCTGGCACGAAAAGATTCTAAATATCTGGAACTTCTTCACGATGCGCGTCACACAGCACTCTCAATTCAATAAAACTAATGTTTTGATGGCACCGTTTCGCTACTTAATTTGCTTTTTTAATGGTTTATAAAATAAAAAAGATCATACTCGAAATAAGATCAAAATGTCTTCTGTGAATTTCCGTCGCAAGTTTTTACACTTTCACTGGTGTTTGTTATCAGTTTATATCTGTGTCTATTTTTTATTGTAGCGCTCACTCGGCCACGAAACGCAATAAGCGCGAGGATTACCTTTTTTCGTTATTCGCCCAGTTTTCGTTTGTTACCCAGGTTCTCGTTTTTTTCTCTCAGATCACACCAGAGTTGATTATCATAATTTTAAAACTGTTTTTTCAAAGCTTACTGACAACTTTTGAGTAATTATGAAACACTTTTTAATCTAAGGTTCTAAACATGCAGTTGTCATCATTTCTTTTTCATAAAAACAACGATTACTCAATTTTTTTTCCTCCGAGTTCTCAACCCCTTATTCCAGGAAAACTTAAAAATTTATTATTTGATTCAAACTTATTTCTTTTAGAGTCTTCCATTTTGAGTAAAGCATAACTTTAAATTTCAAAAAAAGTCAGAAAAAACTTTAGAGACACGTTAAACACAAAATGAGGAATATCTAATTGAAAATACATTTTGTACATAAAGAAAAGTAGAATGATAACTTGTTATCGTGAGTCTCTCTTTTCTTCTTGGAACCCCATAAATTGTTCCTCGAGTCCTCAAAGAGTCTCTCTTTTCTTCTTGGAACCCCATAAATTGTTCCTCGAGTCCTCAAAGAGTCTCTCTTTTCTTCTTGGAACCCCATAAATTGTTCCTCGAGTCCTCAAAGAGTCTCTCTTTTCTTCTTGGAACCCCATAAATTGTTCCTCGAGTCCTCAAAGAGTCTCTCTTTTCTTCTTGGAACCCCATAAATTGTTCCTCGAGTCCTCAAAGAGTCTCTCTTTTCTTCTTGGAACCCCATAAATTGTTCCTCGAGTCCTCAAAGAGTCTCTCTTTTCTTCTTGGAACCCCATAAATTGTTCCTCGAGTCCTCAAAGAGTCTCTCTTTTCTTCTTGGAACCCCATAAATTGTTCCTCGAGTCCTCAAAGAGTCTCTCTTTTCTTCTTGGAACCCCATAAATTGTTCCTCGAGTCCTCAAAGAGTCTCTCTTTTCTTCTTGGAACCCCATAAATTGTTCCTCGAGTCCTCAAAGAGTCTCTCTTTTCTTCTTGGAACCCCATAAATTGTTCCTCGAGTCCTCAAAGAGTCTCTCTTTTCTTCTTGGAACCCCATAAATTGTTCCTCGAGTCCTCAAAGAGTCTCTCTTTTCTTCTTGGAACCCCATAAATTGTTCCTCGAGTCCTCAAAGAGTCTCTCTTTTCTTCTTGGAACCCCATAAATTGTTCCTCGAGTCCTCAAAGAGTCTCTCTTTTCTTCTTGGAACCCCATAAATTGTTCCTCGAGTCCTCAAAGAGTCTCTCTTTTCTTCTTGGAACCCCATAAATTGTTCCTCGAGTCCTCAAAGAGTCTCTCTTTTCTTCTTGGAACCCCATAAATTGTTCCTCGAGTCCTCAAAGAGTCTCTCTTTTCTTCTTGGAACCCCATAAATTGTTCCTCGAGTCCTCAAAGAGTCTCTCTTTTCTTCTTGGAACCCCATAAATTGTTCCTCGAGTCCTCAAAGAGTCTCTCTTTTCTTCTTGGAACCCCATAAATTGTTCCTCGAGTCCTCAAAGAGTCTCTCTTTTCTTCTTGGAACCCCATAAATTGTTCCTCGAGTCCTCAAAGAGTCTCTCTTTTCTTCTTGGAACCCCATAAATTGTTCCTCGAGTCCTCAAAGAGTCTCTCTTTTCTTCTTGGAACCCCATAAATTGTTCCTCGAGTCCTCAAAGAGTCTCTCTTTTCTTCTTGGAACCCCATAAATTGTTCCTCGAGTCCTCAAAGAGTCTCTCTTTTCTTCTTGGAACCCCATAAATTGTTCCTCGAGTCCTCAAAGAGTCTCTCTTTTCTTCTTGGAACCCCATAAATTGTTCCTCGAGTCCTCAAAGAGTCTCTCTTTTCTTCTTGGAACCCCATAAATTGTTCCTCGAGTCCTCAAAGAGTCTCTCTTTTCTTCTTGGAACCCCATAAATTGTTCCTCGAGTCCTCAAAGAGTCTCTCTTTTCTTCTTGGAACCCCATAAATTGTTCCTCGAGTCCTCAAAGAGTCTCTCTTTTCTTCTTGGAACCCCATAAATTGTTCCTCGAGTCCTCAAAGAGTCTCTCTTTTCTTCTTGGAACCCCATAAATTGTTCCTCGAGTCCTCAAAGAGTCTCTCTTTTCTTCTTGGAACCCCATAAATTGTTCCTCGAGTCCTCAAAGAGTCTCTCTTTTCTTCTTGGAACCCCATAAATTGTTCCTCGAGTCCTCAAAGAGTCTCTCTTTTCTTCTTGGAACCCCATAAATTGTTCCTCGAGTCCTCAAAGAGTCTCTCTTTTCTTCTTGGAACCCCATAAATTTTTCCTTGAGTCCTCAAAGAGTCTCTCTTTTCTTCTTGGAACCCCATAAATTTTTCCTCGAGTCCTCAAAGAGTCTCTCTTTTCTTCTTGGAACCCCATAAATTGTTCCTCGAGTCCTCAAAGAGTCTCTCTTTTCTTCTTGGAACCCCATAAATTGTTCCTCGAGTCCTCAAAGAGTCTCTCTTTTCTTCTTGGAACCCCATAACTTGATCCTCGAGTCCTCAAAGAGTCTCTCTTTTCTTCTTGGAACCCCATAAATTGTTCCTCGAGTCCTCAAAGAGTCTCTCTTTTCTTCTTGGAACCCCATAAATTGTTCCTCGAGTCCTCAAAGAGTCTCTCTTTTCTTCTTGGAACCCCATAAATTGTTCCTCGAGTCCTCAAATAGTCTCTCTTTTCTTCTTGGAACCCCATAAATTGTTCCTCGAGTCCTCAAATAGTCTCTATTTTCTTCTTGGAACCCCATAAATTGTTCCTCGAGTCCTCAAAGAGTCTCTCTTTTCTTCTTGGAACCCCATAAATTGTTCCTCGAGTCCTCAAAGAGTCTCTCTTTTCTTCTTGGAACCCCATAAATTGTTCCTCGAGTCCTCAAAGAGTCTCTCTTTTCTTCTTGGAACCCCATAAATTGTTCCTCGAGTCCTCAAAGAGTCTCTCTTTTCTTCTTGGAACCCCATAAATTGTTCCTCGAGTCCTCAAAGAGTCTCTTTTTTCTTCTTGGAACCCCATAAATTGTTCCTCGAGTCCTCAAAGAGTCTCTCTTTTCTTCTTGGAACCCCATAAATTGTTCCTCGAGTCCTCAAAGAGTCTCTCTTTTCTTCTTGGAACCCCATAAATTGTTCCTCGAGTCCTCAAAGAGTCTCTCTTTTCTTCTTGGAACCCCATAAATTGTTCCTCGAGTCCTCAAAAATATGTATTTTGTACATATGTATATTACTCTCAAAATCTCTGTTTATCTTCAGATTCTTGACCTTTTTTTTTGCTTCTGTTTCTTTTTGATTTCTGCGTCTTTCCTTTTTTCATCTCTGTTTCTGTTCCGATTATTTTTCTATTTCTATTTGCATTTGGTTTCTTTAATTTTTTCTTAGAACATACTTCAAATTATAATGAAAACATACTCCATTTTCATTCCCAGTTCGAATCTCTCTCTCTCTGTTTTGATAGGAAACACAAATGCAATGGAACTTCATCGAGAGAAAGGTTTCGAATGGTTTCCGGCATTACGGGTACTTTGTGGCTCGGAACTACGCTCAGCTCATCCTATTTCCGCTACTTCTGACGGTGGTTCTCGGCACAGGTTCCTCAGTTCAAACTCTTCACATAGCACTGTAAGTGGATTCATCATTGTCTTCGGTATTGGATTGGTAACGCGCTGAGAGACAGCTAAGTTCAACCCCACGTGTATTTTTCCTTGCGATAGATTTTTTTTTATAAGGGTTCGCGAATTCCCAAAAGTCTATATTTTAAAACGAACACATAAAGCTCTTTCATTTTGCTTATTATTTTTGTTCGCCTCTTTTCTCAGTTTTACTTCCTCTATTTACGATTCAGCTCATAATTTCTTAACCATTGTTTCTTTCTGCATAACCTAAGTTTTTTTAAACATTTAATTTTTCTTTCTCTGATTCTCTCTTTTCCCCTCTTTCTTTCTCTGATTCTCTCTTTTCCCCTCTTTCTTTCGCCTTCCTAGTCGTTTCTCTCTTTCTCTTCTTTCTTAAAAAAAACATTTTTTAGGAATCTTTCACCTCCATAGAATGACTGATCATTTGTACATCTTCATTCCTACCGACGCAGTGTCAAAAATGGAGAGACAATCGATTCATGAGAAGTGGCCACTGACAGACGGTCACTACATACCCGGCAGATCAGTCACTCAAGCGAGGGAGGTCCAGGTAGAAAGGCAGGGGAGAATTGGCACAAATTTAATTGGCATATAATTCTGTTGACATCAGCAATCCAAAATGCTCAGTGATACTTTTTGGAAACTGACAAAATATCATCAAAGTACTGCTTGGACAAAAGAACTACTCTACATGCGATTTTGATCCAAACCTTCTCTCTCTCACCGGTAACGAGCTAGTTACAGCTAGTTACACAGCACACTGGCAACGTTTGCGTGAATGCTATGTAGAAGGCTCAACGGTTCTCTCGTGTTACTTTGACAATAGCAATTTAGTCGCCCCATCATCCTGATCACGGAACCCCGCATTCTTCAGGTGATCGCATTAGCCAAAAACGATGGAAACATCTTGGAAGAACCCTATGCCGAAGCGGTTTTCCGGCTGGATCTCTTCATACAAAATCATGTAAAGTTAGAAAGTTTTTCATATTACGATGTCATTTATCAGTTTTTTTTCCAGCGTCTAAAACCTATTTTTACTCAATAACTTCATCCCCAGGGTCAAATATGAGGGCCGTTTCTACGGCTATCACTCCTTGTGTCTCGGGTTTGGCAATCAAGGTTGTCCAGGCAACCGGCAGGTTCACCTAATCTCTCGCCTCTTCAAGAGTGGCATCAACATTACCTACCCGATGATGGAATTTGGATCAGAGTTGGTATTCTGGCTGAATATTAATAAATGTCAAGCTGATTACTTAATAGAGAAAAAGAAATCGAGAGAGTTTAAAAAGAGGTCAAGAAACAGAAATAGGCAGAGATAGAGACATGTAAAAATGAGAATAAAGAAAGGAAGACAGTGGAAAATAGTAAGAAAGAGAGAGAGAGCAAAAAAAGGAGAGAAGGTAATAACGGAGAATTTACCCTAATATATGTACATATATTCCGCCTTCAGTCGAGGTTACATCGGGAGTTCCCTGGGTGGAGTGACTGTCGGGAAGTCCCGTGGCGGTTTGACCATCGTAGAGTCAGCCAAGGCCTGGTTGCTCATCTACCAGCTCAAGTTCTACCCGAAGAGGGACAGTTTCGTCTCTGCCATCTGGGAGCTGGTGGGACTCACAACTTTGAAAAGAAAACATTAAGAAAGGATATAAAGGGGTAAATGCTGTTTTTTTTGTGGTTGTTGTTTGCCCTCGGGAAGTCCTCGCACCCGCGCGGCCCTCGGTAGGTTTCTTGACTTTCGATTCTCACATTCGCTGTTTTTGAAAATAATATTTTTTTCCCGTTTTTAAAAATCTTTTTACTTCCTTTTTTTGAAACTAGATGGTTATCGTGCAATGCAAGCATGAAAAAAGAACCGATCACGGGCTTGAGTATTGTATAATGAAGCTTAAATGCAATTCCATACACCCGAACGAGTGGGATAATTATAATATATATTTATAGTTATGCGTCTATCAATTGTAAGCTGGCAAGGCTGAATTTTTTTCAAAATCTTTGCTATCATAAAGATTAAGAAGAAAAACTCATTGTCTTCATTATGAATTGGGATTTTGACCCTTAATGTCTTATTTCAAGGTTTCCACCAATCAATAAATTTCGACTCTCACCATTCCATCATTTTTGTGATATTCATCATTCACTCATTCAATTGATAGTAATCCGATCAATGCTTTCAGGAGCTGCAACAGAGACTGCACGACTATCCACTCGATCCTTACATCAATTTCACTTTTCAACATTCTCAGACCATACCAGACGAGCTAGAGAAAAACGTCGATTCTCTTGGTAATTATTGTTGTGTTTTTTAAAAGTAGTTTTTCCACCAAAGTAGGATAAATCTCAAAGACACAAGTGTATTAGAGCCTTAGTTTGTTCCAAAAAAAATTGATAGAATTATCTCTCAGAACCATGTAAGTCATAATGTCGTAAGCTTAACAAAGGGAGTCTCGTTGCGTTCGGATTTTATATTTATACATATGTATTTGTTCATTTATGTATGTATATAATTATATTCAAATAAAACCTCGTTGTCAGGGCGCAAACTTCTCGCTTAAAACGCGTAGATTTCTAAAAGTTTCCACGTTGAAGAGTGTGAGTTCTTAACTCTGACTGAGTCAGATTTGCAGTTCCTCGCTTTCTGGTCTCCTTTCTTCTGCTGATTATCTTCTCGTCCCTCTGCTCGCTCTCTTTCCTTCCCAAGTCCTTTCTTCTGGACTGGGCCCTCTCCAAGCCCTCCCTAGCCTGCCTTGGGCTGCTTAGTGCTGGTTACTTATTAGTTGTTATAACTCTTTTATTTTTCTCCTTGTCTATATTCTTCTCTCAGTCTCTATCTTTCGATCTTTCTTTCTTTTTATTATGGAGCGTTAGAATTCAACTTTTCACATTCTCAACGTAATCTCTGCTGAGTGTTCTCGTTAAACGCTCTAATGTCTCACCCACAACCAAGAATTGCCGTGAGAATGAAAATGGACGATGTTATTTTTTATAGAATTGTCACTGTTGGACGTAAATAAAAAAAACCTTAATCCATTTTTACTCTAACGGCAGTTCGTGGTAAGATATTGGAGCGTTCAACGAGAACACTTAGCAGAGATTAAGTTGTGAATGGGAAAAGTTGAATTCTAACGCTCCATTACTCTCGCCGAAAGTGATCATGAAAAATACATCACTCAAACATGTGCATTTAAAAGTGTGAAAAGTAAAAAAGGGTTTCATATAGAAAAGCAATTTTCAAAAACATTGATTTTTCATTCTAAAGACGTGAAGAAGCAATTTTTGAAAGAGATAGTTGAAGGTGGTGTTCTCAAAATGCTTCTACATAGTTTTAAGTAGAAGACCAGAAGAAGAGAAAAGAGAGATAATCCGCAGATTAAAAAGTGATAAAACTAAAAATGCTCAGTAACACAGTTCAAAGGCATTGGCGTACCCGGAAATCGACTAAATTAACATACAAAAAAAGCTAGTTCATCGAGCGGAATGGAACCCAGTCATCTCTTAGGATGGAAGACTGGTTTGAATCTTGCTCGATGAACTAGCTTTTTTCCGTATGATTATCAAATCGATTATGTAGTCAGGAGAGTATTCAGGTATGGGAGTCATTTCTGGAGTCGGTCTGCTCACTTACGCAAGGGCGGAATTCGCCGACCATGTCTGTGTCATGCCCTTTCTTGTCATGGGTTAGGTAGCTTTTCAGTATCAACTTTTTTTACTGCGTATAGAAAGTTCTTGAGCACAACAGTTTCTTCTTTTTCTCGAAAGCTCCGCTATAACCAAATGGCATTTCTCAAAGTTGTAACGAAAAATTGGCCACTATGCTTTTTAAAAGTGCTTTTCACTTGGTATTTTTGTTTAAAGTTTTCTTGTTTAATCTGCGACTGCATTAAGTAATCTACGCTAAAAGAATTCAATCAGCAATGCTTCAATATACTGTTTAAAGGCATTAACGCCTGCTTTGAGAAAAATATCTTTAAGCTATCGCAGTAAATGAGTCTAGATCGAACCCAATCGTCTCTCTTTTGCCGAGGACGACCGTGATACCATAATGCTACCAAGGACAAGTTTGCTATCCCGTGCGAGATAAGTGCTGAATGAAAAAGTTAAAAAGACCTCGTTTTCGATAAACTTTGATCTGTGTCTTGCCTTGTAGATGCGTTAAAAGGAAGAAAACATCGTCAGCGAATAGTATCACGTGTAAATGGCGATACAGCCGAGAAGAAGGTGGTGGATATGATATATTACACTGTGTAATATATCACATTTACCGGTGATATTATTCGCTGACGAGGCTTTTATAAAGCGAAACGTTCGAAGTCGTTTTCTTCCTAACAAAGCTTCTACAAGACAAGACACAGATCAAATTGTATCGTCTACTGGATTCTCAATCCAATGCGTTTATCCCAGCTCAAGTTCTAGCTCGTTTTCGCTTTACTAGTTGGCTTCAAATTTCAGCTGTCGGCGCGGACAACATGTTCCTGATGGTGGCTTCCGTGCGTCGCTCTCCGCGAACTCATGCAGCTGACGTGAGAATAGCGGAGTGCTTGGGAGAATCAGCCGTATCTATACTAATTACTGGTTAGAAGCCGTTAAAGAGTTACTCGACGACTAAGTCACTGAAAAAAATTTGTGGATGAGCCGACAACTGAATAAGGAACAGTCAATTCAATAATTATTGGATAAATATATTTATCGATGAATGCATAATTTATTCAATCAACTAACGGATCAGTGAGTGAGACGATGAAAAAATCATCAATGAAGCCATGAGTGAGGGATTATTGAACAAGTCAGTAGAAGAATTATTGAACTCTCACATGAAACAACAGATAAATCATTAAAAAAATTGATCAATATGTAATGTTTGATTGATCATGAAATGGAATCAATGAATATATGACACAAAATATGAAAATTTTGGGTAATCCTGAGTCATTTCAGCAACGACGGACGTTCTCTCTTTCATGGCGGGCATGATCACGAGTACACCCGCGGTGCGAATGTTTTGCCTCCACACTGCCGTCGCCCTCTCATTCACTTTTCTCTATCAAGTCGGTTATTTATCTATTCAGTCATTCATCAGTTATTTAGTTAGTTATTTATTTATCAGTAATTAACTTTTTTGATTAACTAATCACTCATTAGTTTTTGATCAGTTATTCACTTCGTTAGATAATTTTAAATTTTAAATTAGATTAAAAAAACTTATTATCTTTTCTTTTCGTTGGCATTTTGACAGTTATGCACTAAATATTTTTTAAATTAATTTTTACCTTTGTTAGTTATTCATTAATTATTCACTTCACTATTCATTTATATATCGTTCATTTAGTTAGTTGAATATTATCTATTTACTTACCCAGTTCTCGGATAACTACGTACTTTGTCAGTTTTTTATTACTATTATATCAATTATTAACATCGTCAGTCATTTATCATCATTCAATGTCCTTTTTTAACAATCTCTCACAGCTCTTCTATTATTCCTTTTTCTGATGTTCCTGGTATAGGCAGAACGTAGAAATAGTCATGTACATATAATAAAGTTTGAATGGTACGACCTCAAGGTAAGCGAATTGCTAATTACTAGAAACTCAGTAAAGTACTAACTGACTTGAATTATCAAATGACGTTCGTGAGAAATAAGGCTCCGGTTTGCGCTATTTCATCATTTTGAAGGTGTTTTTTTTCTTACCAAAAGTCTCCACAAAAAAAACTCTTATATAAAGTCGCTATTTTGTTATATGTTTCGATGCGCCAACTGTGCGCAGTCTTTTTGACAGGATACTGGACTATTGAAAGCAACAGAACGGAAAATGCTTTAACAGGTAACTTTCTTCGCTAGCCTGCTGTACCTCTTCACCAAGTGTGAGGGTGAGCACAAAAATGGAGTTTTTCTGTGCAAGACCATACCGGTCGAAGAGAAGGAGCGGGCTACGGTAATGCAGAAGATGTTCAATCTTGCGTCTAGGTTTTCCTTTTCATTTTTTTCACTTATATTGTGAATTAACTTTTTTTCAATATCTCAGTCTTTCTATCTTTCTATCTCTCTATCTCCAAGGTTCTTTTAAACATAAGTTATTGCAAACTTGCATGACTAAAATAATGATTTTTTTTCTTAAAGAGTCCCCACGGATGTCGTAGATCAAGTTTCACTTCCGGCACATTTTTTCCGAGACTGGTTCGTCTTTCGTTGATTTTAAGTAAGGTTTTCTTGTTCGACTAATCAAATTTCCCTCGAAAAGATCCAAAATGGAACGAGCATCGACTTAAAGATTATCACTCAGTTTAAATCGGCTTTTTTCTGAATTAACTGAATTAATCTGAACAGTCACTCTGCTTTAGAAAAAAATAACATCAATTAATGAAACGCTTTTTTTTCACTTTGCCTCGAACTAGAATCTTCTGAAACTAAATTAGCTTGAGTAGTTTCTATTCCATTGATTGAACAGAAAATTCTTGTTCACCGGGCGGGATCGAACCCAACCATATCTTCTCTGAACGGGAGCAAGCGCGTTACCGCGGTGTAATCACCACGGGACACATTGCAACTCCATGGGATAGTGTTATATGAACAGTGGCGCCTTAGTTTTCATTGATTTGTCGAATCTTCAATCAACGAAAAACCAAATTTCCCGTTTCAATGCATAGATTACCATCATCCTGCACCGGGCGATTTAATTTGAATTTGAGTTCAATTGTAATCCTCCATGAATTGAATTTTACTTAGTTGTATCCTTGTTGAGCTTACAGGTACTCTGCTGTTCTGATCCAACCAGGGTTCCGCCTCTTCACTTTCTTGCTGTACTCGCTGTACGTCGTGACGGCGGTCTATGGTTGCTATGGTTTGCGACGAGGCCTGGAGCCAACTAGTATGTTGGTGGATGGTTCATATGCAGCGCCCCACTATCACAACATCCAGAAGTACTTCTGGGGCTATGGAGCTACTGTACAGGTCTGGCCTGTTCATTATGTACTTTTCCCCTCTACTGAATGGTCTTCATGCAAAGATTCTCCGTCTCCAGAATGGAAACCATGAATCTTAAAATCCTTTTTCTCACTTCTCGTCTCACTAAACATTCTGAAATACTAACTGTTATTGTGAGCTCACTGTTTCTTAAAGCAGCACAAACCTTGTTGTTTTGGAACGATAAAACAATTTAGTTTAGATCGATCGATATTAAACGACCTATGTTATTCTTTTCGATTGTTATAGTGATTATTTTTCCGAATGGTACATGGAGTGAAATGAAAAACTTCGAATTGAGCAAAAAATAGTAAATAAATGCGAGCGTACTTCTGTTAAGATCATGGATTTTTAGGCGTCTGAGAAAGACACCAAGGTCCGCTGATATTTCCTGTCCCTTATATATAAACTCGCATATGGCATGAGAAATCGGTTTTATTGGACAGAAACTCTTTCGTATTATAAGATGTTCTGCTGAAATTCTCAAGCTTCTTATTCTGCTGAAATTAAGGCCTTTTGAAAGACATTCGGACGTAAATATGAAACGCCTGGTTCAGATAGTAGTAAACAACGCAATCGACTTCCGTAATCCAAAGGAGCGTCAGGTGTTGACAGAATTCATTGATGACATCTCAGCCATTACGCATTGTATAGGAAAAGAGACACTACAGTTTTTCTACACCGAAATGCAAAGGTCAGTAGTCATTACAATAGTCATTAAAAGGTCAGTCATTACAATTTTTCTAATTGATAGCGTCTTGAGAATAATTATTCGAAGAATAATGTTTGCAAGAAGAGGAATACTGAAATCAAACAGAATTTTTTCTGCCATCGAAGTTTTCTGTCCTTGTTAATTTCTTCCTCCACAAACTAGTATTTGATATTCGGGTGCTTCGTACCGTTCTCGCTCGTTCTAAGGACGCTCAGATGAAAAGTAATTTTAAATATTATGAAGTTGAAACGCCAAGTCTTTTAAGATTCTTCGCCACGGTTGCTCGTTCCTGTGTCTATGTACATACATATGTATGTCAAACATGTTAGCGATGACAATGAACAAAATATATCTTTGCAATAAGCATTCTAATGAGGAATTAAAATGATCAATTGAAAACTGATGCGTGCAAGCAAATGTATTTGTGCGCCAGATACCGAGAGGATCAGCTGGAAGAAGACATGGAAGACGCTGACATGTACAACGCCATCAGGCAGTTTCTATACGTCAAAAACTGGCCCTGGAGTGAAGATGTAAAGTGGGCGACCAATGTAGCCCCGGACCAGAAACAGATCACGGCTTTTAGGTCAGTTCCTACTTCTTGAACCGGGCCGACTCATAGGGTTCAGTACATTTTACAGCACTTGTCTAGATCGACGTAGACTCCTCCCTCCCTCGTTGGGGCGCGTTATATTGCATTTTGATGCACAATGATGCTCCTGTCTCTCATTTTTCTCTCTTTCTCATCCCTCTCCCTCTCGTCGCAGAGAAAGAGAGACATCGTGGTCTGCCTTTGTGGTCGGACCTACACTATAAGAATGCACTAAAAAGATTTTCTTGTTTGTTTTCTTCTCTTTTTGTTGTCATTGTGATGTGTTCTTCCTCTATTTTTCTTCAAGAAAGAGATTCTATTCGATTAAACTCCCTCCCCCCCTTTCTTCTTAGGCCCCCCTTCCTCCCTCGGCCCCATTTCCTTTCCCCTCTTCTTCGCTTTGGTAGAACACTCTTTCTCCCCCTTTCCTCTTTAGGGCTCCCCCTTCCAAAGTCCTGCTTAGCCTCATCCCCCTTCCCTTCCTTGAGAAATATGAGTATGTGCTCGAGAGAGAGAGAGGGAGAGGGATGTCTCTCCCTCTCGAGAAAGTCTTTCTTTCTCTGCCGCGAGAGCATTTTAGCACTAAGCCAGTGACTCCGCCCCCCCCCCCCGAGGGGGGAGGGGTGGACCCTACGTCGATCTGGAAAAGTAACCATTTTACAACATTGAAAACGCTTGAAATGAACGAAAAACCTACTGAATCAACATGATGGAAGTATGGGCTTTTATATACTCATATACTATGACGCCAGATTGTGCAGAGACGCCAGACAGTGCAGAGTGGAATTTTTTGTGATACGGTTTCGTTAGCCTAAGCCGTACGGCCTCGCTAGCGTTAACTTTCATTGCATTTTCATGCATTTTATCAATTGCATTTTCATTGCATAAGTTGAAGAGGCGAGGGGGTAATTGAAGGAAGGTTGAAGCTGAACTGTAATTTTGTTACTGTATCATCCTGTCCATCTTTCTGCTTTTCACCTTTAGCCCCCTTCCCTATTTTGGTATGTTGCACTTGGATTGGGGAGGGGGCTCTTATTTGTCGGGGTTTCTAAAAACGATTGTTTCTCCTTATTATGTAAATAGAAGAACAGACAATGCTTAAAATAACTTGTGCAAAATTCGTGGACTGAACGGGAACAGAATCCGCGTTCTCTTATATTTTCTGAGCATCAATACTCTGAATCCGCAACAATTCGAGTACCCTTCGGCAATAGAGAAAGGTAACGTAGATATCCGTAAGCCTTCAACGCCATTTTCTTTGAATTCGTTAAAAAAAACTTGCAGAATGGAATTAAAATCTTGTTCCATTTCATTCATCACCAAGAGGAGTCTGCAGGTTTATCTTGGGAATGCAAAATTTCTCGAGCTCTACCTCGCAAGAAGAAGCTGTGCACGAGTTTCGAGAAGCTGCCGCTCGTCATCCCTCCCTGAATGTGACCACATTCATGCCATACTGGTTGTTCGTCGATCAATTCTATCAAGTCATCCCCAACACCTTTCAAAATGTTACTCTGGGTCAGTTGTTTGACATCAGACTGGCAAAAAAATTATTCGCTAGACAGATGAGCTGTTGTTGAAAACTCGTTTGTTTTACGGCAGAACTAAGTTTGTCAGCCAAAAATTACAAAAACTAAGGACATTGTACAACATCAGAAACATGCTGTTACTGATGTTTCAGAAACCCACTCGCAAAAAAACGTGTATATCAAGATTACTAATTATGATGGCGTTTGAAAGAGAGAGAGAGAGAGAGAGAGAGAGAGAGAGAGAGAGAGAGAGAGAGAGAGAGAGAGAGAGTGGAGGCAGAGGATCATAGCATTTGTATCACTAGCTTTCTTGGATAGCGAATAGATTTGCCTATAGTATAACCCCTAATGCGGGTTCGAGAAACACACTGATCATAATTGAATTAGTCATTGATTATAACGGCTCTTTGTGAGTACTGATTCTTTCGAAAAATTTTCGAAAGCGAATGTTTATTACCGATAATCTAACCTACAAAGAGTTTGGGTTAACTTTTCTTCAGACGAAACATGGACAAACTATCGTACTCACAAAAATAGTCCACAAAGCTGACACGAACTCAGTGTTATAACGTTACAAATTACATTATAACTAAAGTGAGAAAAATAAAACGAAGCACAGTCGGAGGCTGATTGCGACCATGATGATCACGAGCCTTTTTGTCTGTAAGGGGATATTGGATCCAGGTTGAAGGTGTTGACCCGAGCGTGTCACTTTGATAACTAAAGTGAGAAAAATAAAACGAAGCACATTCGGAGGCTGATTGCGACCATAATGATCACGAGCCTTTTTCTCACTTTAGTTATCAAAGTGACACGCTCGGGTCAACACCTTCAACCTGGATCCAATATCCCCTTACAGACAAAAAGGCTCGTGATCATCATGGTCACAATCAGCCTCCGACTGTGCTTCGTTTTATTTTTCTAACTTTAGTTATCAAAGTGACACGCTTTGGTCAACACCTTCAACCTGGATCCAATATCCCCTTACACCCAAATATAACCCATTGCGATAAAGTATATATAACGCTCTATTAGTTTAGAGTATAGAGTGTTTTTTATCACCGACATTTTGTACCCGCGACACTTTGCACTCATGATGAAATCGGCAAAAAATTGATAATGTGATTAAATTTGTTCAAACGGTCTCGTTCCTAAGCTGTACGGCCTCGTTAAGGTAATCTTTACCTAAGCCTGAGCGAAAAAAATTGTAAATTATTTTTTTAAGAAGAACAAAGTTTTGCGGTTTAAAGTTTCGGTGGGACAAAATCTAGTGATACGAGTTTGTTTTTTTTTTAAATAGTACGGACTTTAAAGAATTACAAACTGTTGAAAAAAAGTCTGTCTTATATGAAATCTCGGCTCTGCTGGAAACCTAGGTGTTGTTGTTGTTGTTGTTTATCTTTGAACCGCCCTTCTTTGATAGTAGACGTTCGAGATTCTGACGTTCGAGATTCTCTCAAGTCATCTATCTCTCTTTAGGCTTTTAGCCTTCTTTTTTGGATTCAGCCTTCCGTTTTTTTCTGGCTTTTATCTCTTCTGATTACTGATCAATAAAATTCACAACATCAAGCGGCCTATACCAAAGGTCTATGGACTTAAACATATTACGATTACAGCTACAATAAAAAAGTTGAGCTATAAAGGTAACTTTGTAACATACTAGCTGATATACTGACAACATACTGTAACATACTATCTGAACTCACATCCGTGAAAGCAATCCAAATTCATCAATGCATGTATGTATGTGCTTTTCTATCATTTGAATTGGAATAAATCATTGATTCATACTAGAGTGCCCGCTACGAAGTTGTGTTAAAGTGATATGTTTGTCTCTAGGCTGGTACACCTATGCACCACTGGTGCCCTAGCATTTAGGACTATGTTCTTACTGCAAGTGCATAAGAATTCTCGAACAGTGTGAATACGTATCATAGCTTCTTTACTATTTGAGTCCTAAGAAAAAAATTTTTTCAACCTTGAAAAGTTCATTTTTAAAAATGCTAGAAGAGCTTATATGTAGAAACCAAAGAGCAAGGTAACTTATTCCAGACAATAATTATTCTTGAGGCACAAGTGCTTGTTCTGCTTTGATATTTACACGACAAGCATATTCTATATTTATTCGATTCTCTGAGCGAATAAGGCGATGGGCGAAGTTTAAACATATTTGAGTAATCTATTTGAATATTTCCGTGCAGACATTTATGAATTAACACAAGATCGGCCACATTTCTTCTATAGTCAAGCGAAGAGATGGAAAAAAAATTCAGTCTAGCAACATAACTCATTTTGGGTATTTCCGCAAATTAAATTATGATTAAAGGCATGGCAGGTCTCACTGCCACTAAATTGTGGCAGTGCCTAACTCACTGCCATAACTGAGCCTTTGTTGGTATCTCTACAGCTATCTTCTGCATGCTGGTCGTGGCTTTTCTGCTTATCCCGGATCTGACTTGTGTTGTTTGGGTCGCCATAACGATTGGAAGCATCGATCTGGGCGTCCTCGGTTATATGACACTTTGGGATGTGAATTTGGTTAGTGAGCACACTTTTATTACTCTCACAAAAAATCTGTGTATAATTTAGTTAATCAAACATTTATTTGAAAAATTCAAACCGGCTCTTATGACCCGCAAAGAAGTGTATAGCTCAGAGTAAATAATCATTAGAAAACATTTTTTTAAACACACTAAAAATTAGAATTCCACTGAAAAAACATAGAAATATTATCACTATCTTTTTTTTGAATAGCGCACAGATTATCGATTAGATTTTATTGCAAGACGGACGCACGATTTTTTTTTTTTTTTTAAATCTCGTAATGTCTTTCTGAGCAGGCTCATTCAATTCAATTCTCCATCTCCGCGTAATTGCGTGAAAGATTCACAATTTCACATATAATGATTGGGAAATAGACAAAAATTACGGTACTATTGCAAAAAGGTGATACAGTAGTGCACAGTGTTTCTATAGAAAAAGGTTTCATTTCTCACGCCACACAAGATTTAAATTTCATTTTAAATTTGTTTCATTTTTAATTTAATTTTTTTTATTCATGTAACATTCATGAGGAAAAAAACACGTTCAAACATAGTTATTTTAATTCCATGAATTTTATTTTGGATACTTGAAAAGAAAAAAAAACAAAAACTTTACATTTACGCAAAATAAATTCGAAATACAGCTCTCTTATTTTTCAACGAAGTTATCAAGAGAAGGATTCGCTATCAAAGTTTGAGGCAGAGAATTACAGATTGAGATCGATCTAGAGGCACACGTTGAAAACTGGGATGAATGAATAGTGAAAGGTAATGCGATTCTGAACGAGTTAGAATTACGGAGGGCTATAGAAAGTGGAGCCATATAGAATAATCGAGACTAATTGAAATCAGAGAGACAATGAATTTTTTTTATGAAAGAATGACAAATCCGCAATCATACGTCGATATTAAAGAGACTCCAATCCAATCATTCGAATTCTTTCAGGATAAGTACGGTTTGAAACACCGTGTCGGGCTAGAATCCGTCTAGTATAATTTCGTTGAACCTTTTCAATCCCTTAGCTGTAGGAGACCAAACGACTGTGGCATATTCGAGAACAGGCCTAACGTAAATCACAAAAGACTTTGTAAGCAAGTCTAGAGATGTTGTCTTTAAATAACGAAGAAAAAATATTCGCGAGATTGGTAGACGTTCTCAGCTTGTTTCTTACAGTTAAGATTATTCGAAAAAATCACTCCTAGGCCCAAAATGTCGGAATATGTCGTTATAACATGATCCTTCAAAAGATAGTCTTGTAGCGGATTTGAGCCGTAGTGAGATATAGTAAACTTTTTGACAGATAATTCAAGATTAGAAGCCTTGCATCAGTGAGAAATGTTGTCTATGGCTATTTGGAGATCAGGTGAAAAAACAAGCACTTCGGTAGATAATTTAATATCGTCCGCGTAGATCACATAGTGGACATTGATGGGAATGACATGTTTCAAATCGTCAATGAACAACAGAAAGAGCTTCGGGCCAATAGCTAAACCTTCGGGCCAAATTAAAGATTGACTCATCAGAGCAATCTGAGCGTGATGTTTCCTCAAAAGAAACAAGCGAGATATAGACACTGTATTATTGTCACCAAAAAGAAGCCAAGTCTTGACTGACGCTCTTCTCATGCAGGACGCAATCTCCATGATAACAATAATCATGTCCATTGGTTTCTCCGTTGACTACTCTGCGCATATCGCGTACGGCTTCGTTGTGTCAAAAGCGACCGATCCGAAGAAAAGAGTTCAAGATGCTCTTGGCGATCTTGGATGGCCGATGGTGCAGGTCTGTAAGATACTGTGTATTGTGATTCATATACGTATGACGAACGTATTTCACTGGAAATAATGGGAAATTAATGCAAAGTCCGGCACAAAATAGTCAAATAATTCCCAGCAGAGGAAATGCGTTCTGTGATTCGTGCAAGAGCTGGGAAAGCATATAAAGAAGAGCCATAATGTATTGAGAAAAGAATTTTGTGAAATTTTTTCTCTTAAGATACAAATAGTTACATTTATGATAATCTTCTTCGCGCTTGTTTCCGCCTCCCCTGAGATGCGGGACAGACCTGCCCTCGTAGAACCAGTGGCTGCGCGCTGGGTTACTGCTAGTGCGTGTAGTAGCAGTGGAAAGAGTAAGGTTCTTGCCTGTAAACTAGTTTTTTAATCATTTTTTGCGCGGAAATTTGAAGTGCCATCTTTTGATTGGACGAGGTTTTTCGATTGAAAATTGGGAAGGTAATTATAAAAGATCTTGAAACGAAAATTTTCTTTTTTTTTCGGAGCAAGTGTTCGATATTCAGATAATGAAATGACCTTTTTCAGGGTGGTCTGTCTACAATTTTGGCAGTTTCCGTTCTCGCAACTGTCCCCTCCTACTTGGTTGTCACCTTCTACAAAACCGTTTTTCTCTCCATTTCAATTGGCCTCTTGCATGGACTTCTCTTTCTACCTCTAATGCTATCCACGTTCTTCGCGTGTGGAACACAAGTTCGGAGGACAGTGGCGAAGATGACCGCATCTTCTTTATCTCAAGCAAAGATGGATCCATGTCCACTATCTCCAACAGAAAACTTCTCATCTCTAGCCAAGAGGACCTCATCTCCTTTATGTGAAGTTCCTTTAGAGTAGAAAGAGATCAACGGAACCAAGGGTTACTTGCGTCAAAACTAACGAATTAGGTGAGGAGTGGATATGAGCGTAGGCCTGGTCTATTTTTTTGTCTTTTAAACAATCAAAAACGACACTTTTAAAATTACGCTAGGTTATGGCTTTATTCAATGAAAATAAAGCTTCTGTAGGTTAGAGTTTTTTCATCACGAAAACTCAAATTAAGCTTCTATGAAGTGCAAGGGTTTGAAGTGCAAAAAATTATAACATGACGCTTTTGTATACTTCACCATTAATTTCAACAACCAATCGAAGCGAGAAATACGTATCAAGTTATAATTGACTATCATTACTTATCATTCAAAATGACTTCTTTATGTCTCCGCAATAGGCCTGGGATTCCCTGCTTTTAATCCTTTCAGAATGAATTGGTCATTCTGAAATTGATAATGTGAACCAAAAAAATTCTAATTTTCAATCAGATATAAGGTTTTACTGGGATAACAAGATGAAAAGCTTTCATTAAAGTTTTTTTGAAGGTCTTGATTTGGCTTTATTTTTATTGTTACATAGTATTTTGTAACGCATTGGTGTTGACTGATAATGTGAGTTGGATGACTGATAATTCCTCATATGTTACTGGTATAATCATTTATTTTTCAATCGTTCTATCAACTATATATATAATAAAACAAAAAACATTTTTCTCCATGTTGAAGTTTGTAAAATCTAACTTAATCTTTATTTTCTTTCTGATAGCCAAAAAACATTGTTACATTTTTGACATGTGGCTTCCCTTGTTGATGCTTTTTTTTCTGATGACGAGAAGAATAATTGTTGAAAAATGAGAATGATTCGAATCATACTATTGTCTATCACTGACTTATCCAGAAAGAATGACACAGATTTCAAATTTGCAGTCTTTCGGATTGTATTCAACTTAGTTAAAATGAGTATCACTATTCAATCTTCACACAATAGGAAGAGAACTTCTGCTTGAGTTTTTTTCGAAACATTTATAATATCGATATGCTGAAATCAAAGAAGCGAACCATCATACTAAATTGCTCTAGTGATGTGAACGCTCTCATTTTCTAGTCTTATAGAACAATGCCATAAGTATCTAGCAATACATTAGCAAGACACTACCTCGAAGTGAGAAGTCGAACGAGATTCGATATAACATTTTGAGCCAGATATTATTAGATGCTATTACAGATAATTTCTTCATCATTCATACGAGATTGTACAGAAATAAAGTTTTTTCTGATAAAATTTTTTACATCAAAAGTAATTATTGGGAAAACTTTGATAGGAATAGAAAACGGAGGTCATTGTATAAGATTTCGAAAAGTTTCTCGGTCTCGCTACCAGCTCAAAACTGATGAATTGAGAGAAAATGTTGAAAGCCTGTTAACTTGGAGAGAAAGGGTGAGAAAATATTGCGGAGAAGAGCAAGAGTAAGATAGAGAGATTGAGACAGTAATAGGTTTTCAAAATTAATGAAAGACTGGAAAGTTTTTGAGACATTTCAAAATATTTTTGAAAATGCGTCAACATGTTTTTTCACGTTTTTTTGTTTTTAAATTTTTAGAAACAACAGTAAAACAAACACAGTTTTTTGGAACATTTTTTTCGGTAATACTAAATAGAAAAGATGGACTGCTAACAGACATAGATAACAAGAGCTCAGCAAATGAATTTTGATGTGATGTGAATTATGAAGAAAAAAGCTTAGGACAGTAACACTCGGAACTTCTCTGCCAAGCGCTCTCGGTAAGAGAGACAGACTGCTGAGTTCGATCCTGCGCATTGGACCAGTTTTTGTTCTTGGGATAATTAGTTAGCATTTTTCCATTTTCTCCTGCTGTTTTATCATGTTATTTTCGCTAAAAAATTGAAATCTGATGGTCAGGAGCATTCAAAGGCCATCTGAATACTGTCAAAGTCTAATTCAGATTTCGCCTTTTTAATAGTCTAGACGTGTGAAGGGTAAAAGATGATCTGAAAAACTTTTTTATAAATTACTCATACAATAACAAGGTATCTGATTTTTCGTATCCGGTGTGTTTGTGCAGCCCTAATAATCTTCTTCTCATTTGAGTTTTTTGAAACTCGTTGTTATATGAACATATCTACTTCCTTATCTAGAAATTAATTACTCTGCAGCAACATTTTCATTTCTATATCCCTCGTCACTAATTTGCCTCTAATTCACTTTGCTGTCTCTCTCCCTCTTTTTTTTTATTCTTTCTCTTATTCTCTGCCTATCATTATTTCTCTTTCTTACTCTCCTCCCCTCTCTTCTCTCTCCATTCCCAATCCTCTCTCTTTCTCATTCAATCTCCATCTTTTCTCACTCATTCTCTCTGTGTCTTTTTTATCTCTATTAGTTCTCTCTCATTTTCTGTTCCACTCTTCGTCATCATTTATCCACTGTATATACAAAATTTCTCTGCCTCGCCCCTTGTTAACTCTCGCTCGATCACAGGTGACTGTATGAGTGAATGACCTTTAGCAGAGATTTAGCCGATGGTAGCTTCATTTCCGTTGCATAGATTTCTCCAAGATGTCTCGGCTCTAATTTTTTTCACTTTCTCTGTGGCATTTCAAGTGATTATCTCTTTATAACATTATGTTTAAAATGCCTGAAAGATCCTATGTTTTACCATTCTTCCTCTCAAGCATGTTTCCTTCATTCTTCATCTTTTCATAATCACTCTTCATCACTTTCTCTCTATTCGGCGTATTCTCTTTCCAGCTCTCTCTCTGTCTTTCTTTCTTTCTTATACTCTCATTCTTTCTATTTTCCTCACTCTTCTGATCTCAATCTCTCTTCTCATCTCTTCCTCTCTTTCTCAAGCTGTCTCTTTCTTTTCCGTCGTTGCTCACTGGCTTGATCTCTTACTCCCTTTTTCCTTCTATCCTCACTTTGCTTTCAATCTTGATCGATTTATTCACTCCATACATATCTACCTCTAATCTTTTGTTGTTGTTACGCATCTTTCCACTTTCTGGTCTTTTTGCTCCTAAAGCGCTGCATCTCTCATTTGTCTTATTCCATTTTATACTAAACTTCCTTTCAGGTATCTCGCCTTTCTCGCTCACTCTCTCCTTTTCTCTCTGACCCTCTTTTCTGCCTCTCTTGTTCCATCTCCCTGTCTTATCTCTTTCTCTCTCTCTCTCTCTCTCTCTCTCTCTCTCTCTCTCTCTCTCTCTCTATTTTTCTCCCCTTTCTCCTCTCTAACAACCTCTCTTTCTGAGGCTATCTTTCTCTTTGTCTTTCTCTTTCTCTCACTCCTACCTCCAACGTTTCTATTCCTTTCCTACCCTCCCAACTTCTTTTACTGACTGTGTCAGTCTCAAAAGATCTACCGGTGGCTCAACTGACTCATCAAGCAAGCCAGTCCCCTGTAACATAAAAGCCGATCTTTTTCTTTTTCGCGTGGGACTTTTGTCCGATCGAACACCGCCTTAGGCACTGTTTTGAATTCCGACTCGGTCGTTTAAGCTTCGATGTTATAGTTTGTTATATTACGATTCGTGTGTATTTAGTACACTGACATTTTTTCTTTCTTTTTGAGTAGTACTTTTCCTTTTTTTTCTTCAAATACATTTTTTTTCGCACAGTGTTTTTACTGAATGGAGGAAAAAATTTCAAGAGGGAGCGATAGAAGAGGAAGTGAATACAGAGAGAATAAAAACAAGAAAAGCAGATTTACAGAGAGAGAAAATTAAGTTGATATAACTGAAATGGAACTGTAAATAAGATTAGGGTTAAAAGGCTAGTAACAAAAGCTACCAAAGAGGATTTTTGTAACCGAAGTGTGAACAGGAAATTAGTGTGAGTTATAGAGTTTAAATGACGATGGTCAAGGCCTTTGAAGAAATGAAAACACATAATTGCTAATTGTGAGTTAGTGAAGAATCGAGCAGAAGTAAAAAAAAAAGAAAAAAGAGAGAAAGAGAACAATAGAGAAAACGAGAAAAAGAGAACGAAAGAAAGAGAAAGAGTAAGAGGTATATTCAAAAAGATTAGGGAAGATGAAGAATAAGGAAAAAAGAAAGATAGATAAAGGAAAAATGATGGATAGAAATAGAGAGTCAGATTAAGGTAGTTTTAATCATTGTATTAAGAAAAGAATGAACTATGTTTCGAACGTATTCTTCATGACTTTTCCACAGCGCTAACATTCTTCATGACTTTTCCACAGCGCTAACATTCTTCATGACTTTTCCACAGCGCTAACATTCTTCATGACTTTTCCACAGCGCTAACATTCTTCATGACTTTTCCACAGCGCTAACATTCTTCATGACTTTTCCACAGCGCTAACATTCTTCATGACTTTTCCACAGCGCTAACATTCTTCATGACTTTTCCACAGCGCTAACATTCTGCATGACTTTTCCACAGCGCTAACATTCTGCATGACTTTTCCACAGCGCTAACATTCTTCATGACTTTTCCACAGCGCTAACATTCTTCATGACTTTTCCACTGCGCTAACATTCTTCATGACTTTTCCACAGCGCTAACATTCTTCATGACTTTTCCACAGCGCTAACATTCTTCATGACTTTTCCACAGCGCTAACATTCTTCATGACTTTTCCACAGCGCTAACATTCTTCATGACTTTTCCACAGCGCTAACATTCTTCATGACTTTTCCACAGCGCTAACATTATTCATGACTTTTCCACAGCGCTAACTTACTTTAGAAGCTCTTCGAAACCCGGGTAAAGCAAAAGTGTTTAGATGCGTTGGGATTGGCTGGAGCGGCGAATTTCCCGACTCTTCCACAACTACGGTATTCTTCTGGCCAGAAGGCCGCTGCCATTCATTCTCTTGCCTGTTCTCAGCACATTGGCCTTGTGCACAGGTACGAGCTCACGGTGTAAAAGATTGTAGTCACCTCAGAATGGAAGCTTGAGTTTGACTTGAGTGTATCATGTGTTAAACTTAATTTTCACACGCAGTTATCTTGAGTCTTATACCAGGCGAGATTACCTGTTAAATGCGCAGCTACAATGCTAAAACATAAGCTGAATCTTGCATTAAAAACAGATTGCTCCGTATTACACGCTGCAATTGAGAATTTGATTCCCAATGAGTTCCGAACTTCTCTTGTTCAAGAACTTCAAGTGTTATTCCCCAAGGTTTTCATAGACCCGGGATCCAAATTGAAGATCAGCAGATATAACGATGGAACTCGAGTTAAAATAAGCTTAGAACTATTTTCATGGCTGTAACAAAGATTTCACCCAACCTATTCGTTCATGTTTTGTGTGAGCTCAGAAAACTCAGTGTGAGCTCAATTGACATAAGAAAAAAAGTTGACATTGAAAGTATACCGAAATGACTTCAGCCCACTGATTTTGTAGCCTGATTGATTCTAGCGTTTATTGTACAATGTTCTATTGTATTCCATTAACTCTCTAATGGCCGTGAAGTTTCCAACTTTTGCCGAACAAAGTTTTTTGCTCATTTTTTTGCATTTCTAGTATGTGCAGAGAAACAAATTCCATGTGGGTGTTGAATGGTTAAAATTACAAATCACTTGAATACATGTGTTTGCATGGTTATTATACCGTCTCTTTATGAGAAAGCCATCCCGTTTTATGGGCAAACCTTTTGTCCAATATCACAACCGATCCATTCCTAGTAGTTGCAGAAAGCGAAAGTTCATCTCAAAATAGATTCGAAAGAAGTAGAAATCTAGGAATATTTGTGCTGGCTGAAAGAGGGATAATGTATGTGAGTGTTCAGAGGAAAAATACTTTAGAGAGAGTAAAAGAGAGGATGAGAGAATAAGACAGAGGTACAAGAAAGGTAGAGAGTGAAATAAATAAAAAGAGGGATGGATAGAGTGATAGAGTGAGAAAGAAAGATAAAGTAAAAGAATGAACGATAGAGCAAGAGAGGAAGAGAAAGAAGAAGAGGAAAAGTGAGTGAGAGCGAGAAAGATAGAGAAGAGGAGGAAGAGTGAGTAAGAGAGAGAAAGAGAGAAAGAGAGAGAAAGAGAGTAAAAGATAGAAAGGGAAAAACAGAGAAAAAGAGGAAGAAAGGGAAAAGACAGAGAGAGAAAGAGACGAGTTGGAAAAAGAAAGAAAGAGCTGACGGGGGGGGGGGGGGGCAGGGGGATCGGTATTCAAACGGTTGCATTTGGAAATGCACAAGAAGCAGGTGCTACAGGACGACAACATTGCGTCCAAAGACGTGATTAGTTTGAAATATGGAGTAGGCACGACTGGGAAGAAGATAACTGGGGCCGTATTCAGAGACAAAATTTATAATAAAATTTATGGTAAGCTTTATACTAAGTTGTAGTTTCGCCAAAATGGAATTCAGAGAGTAGACTTAGGGTAAACTTTAGACTGAGGTTTAGTTGGAAAGCTCTCACCCGTCTTGTCTCTGAATACAGAACTGAGTTGAACTTAGGTCTGCAATATAATAGAGTGAAATTTACCCCTGAGTTCATCTTAGATCTCTGAATACGGCCCCTGAAGTAGTAGGAATCCTCAGAGGCGGTTGGGTTCTATCTTGTATAGAACCCAACCGCCTCTTTACTCGGAGGGAATCATTTACCACTGCTCTGCCGAGGACTCATGGCGTACCCGAGCGATAGTGCGTACCCGAGCGATAGTGCTTGGTGGAAGGCACAATGGCCTTATTATTACGCTGTGTGTAGTTCAAAAAACTGATGAATTTATGATTTTTTTACTTGCAAATACATATTGAATATTTACAAAGGGGGAATGTCGCTAATGCGAGTTTAAAAGTACGAAATACAGGAGGAAGGGGTTTTTTCTGACGAGCTGGAGTTCATCTGATGGGGTGTTTGGGAGCCGAAGCGACCTCATGACAAAATAGGGTGGAGTGGAGAAGAAGAACGAGGAATCAGAAGAAAGAAGGCGATGGAAGTAGTTCCATGATGTTTAAAGTGAAGTCATGAAGGGAGAGGGAAGGGGATTGATGGTTTCACGGGGCAGTTCAAGAGTGGAGACTAGCAAACGCAACCATCTCGAGAGCAGGGGAAGGGTAAGAATGAAACGAAAAACATGAGGAAACGGATAATCATGAGTAACGGCAGACTTGGAAGAGAAATCGTGAACATGTGAAAAAAAGAGAGCGCTTGCAAACAGATAGTTCGTATCATAAGGCTTTTTCAATAGCGTATAAATTGGGGTATAGATTTGACCCACAGTGAGAAACACACTACTTGTCATAATGCCATTTGATATCAGATGAGTTTTTTTGGCGTCAAGTTGATACAAATAAAAAGATAGGAATATAACCAAGACGTTTCCGGAGTTTGTATATAAGGCATGAAAAGATCTACTGTGAGAGCTTATAAGTAGAGAGTCAACTAGGCTTATTAGTAGAGAGTCAACTAGGCTTATTAGTAGAGAGTCAACTAGGCTTATTAGTAGAGAGTCAACTAGGCTAATTCTTTTCTTTTCTTTCACAGTTCACGTTTGCTTGGGAAATTAGTGCTAATCCTCTGCGGGAAAGAACTCTGTTGTGCAAACGTTTTCAAAAGGCTCAAACACTGGTTTGTAAGTAAATTATGCTTCATCAAAAGTTATATTTTTGCAAACGCTTAATTTTATGTAAATTTATGAAAACAATACAGTAATCTTTTCCAAACTAGTCTTACTTAACCGTATATGATAGTTGCTTACACATAATGTTTTGACTAGAAAACGGTTTAGCAGAAGGAAGTGCTCTATTCTGAAAACTGGAAAACGGTTTAGCAGAAGGAAGTGCTCTATTCTGAAAACTGCTGTGAATGGAACGTTGAAGTTGAAACATTTCCAACTGGTTCCTACATCAGAGAGGCCAAAAGGATTAAGACAAACTTATTCTATTAACCACAATTTCGTTGTAGTCGACGCAAGAATATGCGAACTTTCCAACAAAAAAAGCTATTAATAAAATTTTTAGTTTCACATCGTTTTCCTCCTTTCATTCTCTCTCTCTCTCTCTCTCTCTCTCTCTCTCTCTCTCTCTCTCTCTCTCTCTCTCTCTCTCTCTCTCTCTCTCTCTCTCTCTCTCTCTCTCTCTCTCTTACTCTCTATTTTATTTTTCATCGCACGTATTTGTACTCTTTTCTTTAACTGTGTCTCTTAGTCTCCATTATTCTTTCGATCTAAACCAAGTTGGTATTCGTTGTCTGTTTTCTAACCATGGTTCTCAATCAAATACCATCGTATTTGATAGAAACAATTTTTAGAATTGTAGGGAAAAGAACCGTCAGGATATCTTAGGAAAAGTTGTCGGTGCAGGATTCTTGCACATCCAACCCGTGACGGATGCCATTTATCTCTTCACTCCGAGGAACTCTCCGTCCAAGATGGAACGATTATCGATTCACCAGAAGTGGCCGCTCACTGACGGGACATACATCCCAGGAAGATCGGTCACCCAAGCCCGTGAGATACAGGTCAGGACGTTTGAATTATTACCGAAAAGTATGGTGCTTTTCTTGTGCACTCATTCTGAATGCAAATTACTATGTCAAAAAAATCCTATTAATTTTTTGTCTTTGAAACTGAAATAGACTAACAATTAATGTAAACGTAGAAATGTACAATGCTCTCGAGCAAAAGTAGCCTGTTGCAAAACAAGCACCACATTTTGTTCTCCAAACAAACTTCTTTTCCTTGAACTACCAAACCATGAAACCGGCTTTTCTGAAAGCCCCTCGATATCAAGTTCTATACAGGTGACCGCTCTCGCTCGAGATGGAGGCAATATTCTGGATCATGAATACGCAGCAGCTGTCTATCGGCTCGACATGTTTATTCAGAACCGTGTAAAGTAGGTTGCTGACCTTTTTTTAAAAAATTTTATGACAAGTTTCAAGCATTTAGTTGCTAAATGTTATCAGTCATATCTCACTGATAAGTTTGTACCTTTATTTCCCAAATAAATAACGATATAATAAAATGAAGCTGTTAATGAAGGTTTTAAGCCATATAAACGAAGTGCTCTTATTATAAACTTTTTCTTATCATCAGAAAGCAATAACGATCAGCAACTTTCTCTTAGAAGTTCCTATTATCAGCTTTTATAAAGAATACACGTATGTGTAAGAGATGTGTAAAAGAAACTTTGTTATGTTATTGTATTCACCATATGAACGGACCATGCTCTCTCAATATCGGCACAGTAACACTTAAAGATAAAATCACGGTTGAAACATCTCGGCATAGGTAATTCGAAAAAGAATCACGCTTTATTTCTTCAACTTTTCTTCTTTTTCTTCAGTTACTTCATGAGATTCTAGAAATTGCCATTTCACGCTTTTAGGGTGCGCTTCAACGACAAGCTTTACGGCTACAAGGAGCTGTGCCTGCACTACAGAGGCGCCTGCCCAGGCAACAAGCACGTCCACCTTGTCTCTGATCTCTACGCACACGGACTCAACGTCACATTTCCCACTGTTCGGCTCGGCAGCGAGTGAGTTTAAGGCTCTTTTCATCAATAGCAAAAGAAGAGCGTAAATGTTCAGATGAAATGTTTGCCAGAAAAGGTTTTAAAAATAAGGTAACTCGGAAAGAGCAACCATAAGTTGTGGCGTTCAAATCAATAGTTTTGTTATAAAGTTTGGTGTTTCAATCTTACAAGTTCACTAGAGCTCTCAAAAAAATTTTAAAAAATTAATAGGACGTCCGAAAGAAATGTCAAAACGAGAATTTGGTTTTTAACCTATACGAAATCAATTCGAAAAGGGAAAGTTTAAATGTAAGACTTAGTTTTTTGTTCAAGCTGTTATCAGAGAATATAAATAAAAACCTATCCCTAGCAAAAATACTGGATAAAATAATTCATCGTGACCACAAGTCTATGTTTTTGATACTATCTTTACTTTATTATCTGTTTCTATGTATGTTTGATTAAGTTTTTTCTCTTATGTGTTTAAACAACGGATAGCGTGTTAGACATCACTTACATGTAACACATAATAATAAAGTAAGAATGGGAAATGCACATGGTTTTAATGAATGAAAGAATGGGCAAATGAATTATTGCCTTTGCAGAAGTGGTTATCTGGGTAGTTCCCTCGGAGGGGTCTCTCTCACGGATCGGAATCCTTCCCATGTTGTGGATGCCCGAGCCTGGTTTCTACTCTACCAACTCAAATTCTACCCAAAAAACGAGAGCTTCATCTCAGGGCTTTGGGAGATTGTCAGTTTGAGTCCTAGCATTCATGATAGATGTCAGCTGAATTGTCAGCATTAATGGCTAATGCCATATTAATCCCTAAATAAATGAAGTTAATGAAGTTAATACGAGGTCTCTTCCTTCTTACCCTAAATAAATGAAGCAAATGAAGTTAATACGAGGTCTCTTCCTTCTTACCCCAATCGACTTGCCCGCCTTGGATTCGTTTCTCTTTCCAAGAGGAGGATATTTTCTGACTTAGTTATGGGTTTCAAGATCTTCCATGGACTGTCTATAATAGATAAAAGGCGATTTTTCAAAGAGACTATTCCAACGCGAACTAATATAAATGGCTTATTAGTTCAGGGTAGCAAGAATACAGCTAGAAACAACTCTTATGGAATGCGAATATCCCGCCTTTTCAGCAAACTACCTCGAAACTTGATTAATAGTATGAACCTGAAATATTTTAAATCCCAATTAAAAAGTGGTGTTCTATCTACTCTTCTCTCGTCATGATTTCAGAACTAAATTTCTTTTTTTTGTCGTTCAAATTGTTCTACATATAAGGGTTTGTTTGTTTGTTTTTTTTGTTTTTTTTTCCCGTTCAATTCGCTATATTAAAGTCAAAATATGTATCGCTTTTGTTATCGTATTTGACAATTGTTTAGCTGATCTATTCATTCCTCATTTTCAATTGTAATTAAATTTGTGCGTTATTGCATCGAAAGATGTAGATGAAATATATATATATATAAGTTTTTGTTCGATTACTGGTTCACTTCTCTGCACTCAAGATCCATAGCGTCGTTGTCTACTGAAACTAATGAATCGGTAATTTCATAGAATTGGGAAAATTAAATCCTTGTTTCTTGTTTTAGCTCGGTTTATTTAGAAGAATATCAACCACACCCATTCAAAGTTAAATTAAAATGGTTTTTCTTGAAAAGGTCGGATTCGGTAAAAACCTGGTTTAGTTTTGCAGGAACTCGGGAAGGCTTTTGGAATGCTATAGCAAACTAATTTTTATTTAGATCGGTATTCCCCAGATTCAGAACAATATCATGCCAAAGTCTATTTAGAACTACACCAGTCAAGAATATTTTGTGCATTTAATCATCTTAGATTTATAAATGCAAAAACATCACTTCTGCCCGGAAAACCTTCTCTGACTTTTCAGGAACTTGGTCGGGCCATGAAGGAATATCCGAAAGACCCTTTCATCACGACCACTTACTTCCACTCACAGACACTCACTGAGGAATTGAAGAGAAACGCGGATACTCTGAGTCAGTTGATATTCTTCTACGGAGAACGAATGCCGATAAACATTGATCTGAATTCAGTCTAGACAGATCTTCTTATATGACTGAAACGGTTTCTTCTACGGTTGAAAATTTAAACAGAGAAACGGAACAAGTCCTTAGAAACTTTCACTGGAATCGGTAATTGGGCGGGAGTAATCATGAAGAGAAACGTTCGAATCCCTCTTGGTTCTTCTTTAAGCGCATTCAACATGGCACAACCAGGCGTTAAATGAAACCGGTCTGAGGCTTGTTTGTACGCGCCGAGCGAGTTAAAAAAGGTATGAGGGAAGCCAAGAAGAGTCGGTAAAGAAGTAGAGGAAAAGTAGAAGAGAATGTGGATAGATCATTTTCGGCGCGAACATTTATGCGCCAACATAGCTGGTCCGGTAACCATTTAACCCCTGGGCACGACCCACTGAATGTTTAATTCAAAACAAATATTGTATGTAATATATAAAAAAAACAACAATTTTAGCTCAAAGTTGATCGAAGATTGGTTCTGGTGCGAATGTTCTTGATTTTAGCTGCCTTCAACACTATTCCATGAAAAAACACGATGAACATGATTAGATTTTCAGTTCCCCGTTTCGTGGTCTCCTTCGGTCTCCTGGTAGTATTCTCGGCCTTGTGCTCATTCTCCTTTCTGGACTCATTCTTCACAGTGGACTGGGTCCTGTCCAAGCCCATACTGTCTGTGCTCGGAGTCATCAATGCTGGTTCGTGTTTGGCTTTAGTGATTAACCTCTTCCTCCTTTTCTAATTATCTGTCTCTTTCTTTGTTTCTTTTTTTCTCGATGTTTCTCTATTTTTCTCGATCTCTCCTCTAAACTATCGTTAAAACATTTTCGGCCTGCAGCTAGCTTAAAAGTAGAATCATATTAAATCAAGCTTATAATCAATAATAATAAAAAATTTCTTACACAAACTCCATGAGCTTAGTAAACAATAACGTCGAGAAAGAGATTGCGTGATGCGATATTGATGATAAACCAGTATGTTTAATTTATAGAAAGATAATATTTTTTGCAAACTTAAGCATTCTAAAAGCTTTGAGACTGACAGTGGCTGTTACGCCCTCAAATAAAATGAAGAAAAAAGAATTAATTTTCAATTCAGTCTTTTTTTTCAAAGCAAAGATTCTTGAAAGTTTAACAACCCAGTGAAAAAAGGCCATGGAATTTTTCTGACTTGAAACCATGCAATTTATGAAATTCATTTAGTACAATGAAATTTTCTCAACTTGAATGATTTTTTTTCAATATTGCTCTTGAATGTCATACGGGCCTGAAAAAAAACGTAAATATGTATATATCAGTGAATGAATACATTAATTTATAAGCTAATTGGAGGTATGGGTATACTTTCCGGAGTCGGTCTGCTCCTTCTGTTCTCCGTGCCCTACAATGACATTGTAGCTGTCATGCCCTTCTTAGTCGTCGGTTAGTCAGTTCTTTCTCCCTCTTACTCCCTATATCTCTCTTATTCTTTTTCTTTAGCTCTCTCTCTTTCTCTCTCTCTCTCCGCTTTCTCTCTTTCTTTCTCCTCCCTTTACCTTTTTTCTTCATCACTTTTAGTCTTATACTTTTTTTCCTTCTTTTCAACCTTCATTTACCCTCTCTCTTTTCTCTTTTCATCTCTCTACTCTCAGCGGTTGGTGTCGACAACATGTTTCTGATGGTTGCATCAGTCCGTCGAACCTCCCGCAGTCTGCCAGTGGAGGAGAGAATGGCGGAATGCATGTCTGAAGCGGCAGTCTCCATACTCATCACCGGTCACTCAATCTCGCTACATGATGACGAAACTTGGTCTAAGGCTTTATTATATGTAGTTTAGCTCTAAAATTCATTCATTGATTCTTCATTTTACGCACATGAGATGAAATGACATAGATAATGGGTACAAAAAGGCATGGATTTTTGGGAGTGGCGGTGGGGAGGGAGTAAAGAATCAAGGACTTTTATCTTTTTATCACGATTTAGTTCAACTCGATTGCTTATTTGTGGTTGTACTTAATTTACATAGTAATCCAGTTTTACTTAACTTCAACACAACTGATTAGAATTTAAAATCAATGGATGGCTCTATAAATACAATAATAACTCATAATATTCTATTTCAATAGTACTCGATTATTACAGTATCAAATATTAAAATTTTAATTGATTACAGTATTCGATCATTACATTACTCAATCATTCTAGCTACAACCGATGCGTTTTCGTTCGGTGTGGGTACGATTACTTCGATACCAGCTGTTCAAATCTTCTGCATGTACACTTGCTGTGCAATCACACTCACATTCATCTACCAGGTAAAGAACCCAGTAAAAAGAACTTTACTGAGTATGAGTATGAGTATATAACCTTACTGACTATGAGTATGAGTATATAAACTTACTGACTAGCCCCGGAATACTTGCTATTGTTTGTTTGATAGTAACTATTTGCCACTTGACAATTTTTCTCGAGTTCAATTTTACTTACCTAAACGCCGTGCACAAAGGAACGAACTATGGCTTTAAGAACTTGAGAAAAGTTTCGCGTTGATTGGGAATATAACCCGTGATATTCTTTTTCCCGACGATACTTTTGCAGCTGAGCTACCAATCCTCACAAATATTTGAACTTTAAGAGTGTCTCTGACAGTTAATGCGTTTCAGACTACTCTCTTTAGAATTGAATGAATGTATGTAAAAGCAAAACTTTTTCTGTAATTGATTTTTCGATGTTAAACGAAATTTCTTAGGACATACTTCAGACCGAAAATATACGTTATACCAAAAATATACGTTATACCAAAAATATACGTTATACCAAAAATATACGGTATACCAAAAATATACGGTATACCAAAAATATACGGTATACCAAAAATATACAGTATACCAAAAATATACGGTATGCCAAAAAGATACGGTATGCCAAAAAGATACGGTATGAAAAATATGCGGTACACTGAAAATATACGGCATACCTAATAATATAAGGTATTCCGGGGATATAGGGATAGCTTGAGGATACATTACATCCGAATATCTCGATAATATACTGGTATACTGAGAATCTATGATATAAGACGGTGCTGGGAATTTAGTTCGGCAATTCGTGTTGTTTCGGTGTCTGTGGCAAGTTTATCGTAAAATTCATCGGAATTTCTCGCCATTTCTTTGTGAATTCGTGGAATCAATATTTTATTTTATTTCATCACTTCTGGCACAATAAACAATCAAATATGAAACACAAGAGTAAGCAGATAGCGAATCTTGCCTGATGGAACTCGAACTGTTCGAATTTCGTCATGTATTGTTGCTCATCACTTGACGAATTTCGAACTGTTCGAATTTCGTCATGTATTATTGCTCATAACTTGACGGATTTCGAATGGTTCGGATTTCGTCATGCTATAATACTCATCACATGGCGAAATTCGAATGGTTCGAATTTCGTCACGTTACGATGCTCAGCACTTGACGAATTTCGCACTGTTCGAATTTCGTCATGTATTATTGCTCATCACTTGACGGATTTCGTTCGAATGGTTCGGATTTCGTCATGCTACAATACTCATCACATGGCGAAATTCGAACTGTTCGAATTTCGTCATGTTTTGTTGCTCATCACTTGACGGATTTCGAATGGTTCGGATTTCGTCATGCTACAATACTCATCACATGGCGAAATTCGAACTGTTCGAATTTCGTCATGTTACGATTCTCGCACTCTCGCAATTTCGCACTCTCCCGGCTATTCAGCAGATTTATATAGTACGAACAAAACGATCAACCTATACAGACCGGGTTTGCACGAATGCTATACTATTCTCTTTTCGCGACACAGAAAAAGAAAACAGTATAGCGTTCGTGCAAACCCGGTCTCTATAGGTTGCTTGTTTTGTTCATACTATATAAGTCTGCTCTTATTTTGCTGAATAGCCTTGTACTGATCATCAACCGATGACGAAATTCGAACCGTTCTAAATTTGCCTTGTAGTGATCATCAACCGGTGACGATATTAGAACCGTTCTAAATTTCCCTTGTAATGATCATAAACCAGTGACGATATTCGAACCGTTCTAAATTTGCCTTGTAATGATCATCAACCGGTGACGATATTCGAACCGTTCTAAATTTGCCTTGTAATGATCATCAACCGGTGACGATATTCGAACCGTTCTAAATTTGCCTTGTAATGATCATAAACCGGTGACGATATTAGAACCGTTCTAAATTTGCCTTGTAATGATCATCAACCGGTGACGATATTAGAACCGTTCTAAATTTGCCTTGTAATGATCATCAACCGGTGACGATATTCGAACCGTTCTAAATTTGCCTTGTAATGATCATCAACCGGTGACGATATTAGAACCGTTCTAAATTTGCCTTGTAATGATCATCAACCGGTGACGATATTCGAACCGTTCTAAATTTGCCTTGTAATGATCATCAACCGGTGACGATATTAGAACCGTTCTAAATTTGCCTTGTAATGATCATCAACCGGTGACGATATTCGAACCGTTCTAAATTTGCCTTGTAATGATCATCAACCGGTGACGATATTAGAACCGTTCTAAATTTGCCTTGTAATGATCATCAACCGGTGACGATATTAGAACCGTTCTAAATTTGCCTTGTAATGATCATAAACCGGTGACGATATTCGAACCGTTCTAAATTTGCCTTGTAATGATCATCAACCGGTGACGATATTAGAACCGTTCTAAATTTGCCTTGTAATGATCATCAACCGGTGACGATATTCGAACCGTTCTAAATTCGCCAACTCTTATGTCTTTGACACTCAGTGCTTTTGTTTCTTATTTATCTTGCTAAAGCAAAAATCTGTGTATTAAATATGACATATGGATAAACGAGTTTTTTTACCGCCATGTTTCAAAACTCGCCACAGACACCGAAACAACACGAATTGTCGAACTAAATTCCCAGCACCGTCTTATATCTCCAAGATGGTCCAACTCAGATCACATTCTTCGCTGCTTTCCTGGGCGTCTTCACGAGAATAGAGGCCGAGGGAAGAAACAGTGTCTTCCTATGTCTGACAAAGCCTTCTCATGAAAAGAAAGCACTCACTTCATATCAGAAGCTCATGAATCTTGGCTCCAGGTGCATTCAGAAAGAATCATTTGCTGTTATAGACGTTTGCCAACTCTCAGTGACAGCCATCAACTCTTAGCCGTATTTCGATGGTAGTCATCAACTCTCAGTTAACTCTAAATGATAGCCTCTGAATCTAAGTTGACTCTCAATCAGGTGTTAAATGGTTACCAGACAAGCTTTGTTGGCTCATACATGTTCGCGCCGAGAATGATCTACATTCTCTTCTCCTTCCGTTTTGTTTCACTTTTTCTCTGCTTCTCCTTTTACTCTTTTTGCCTTTCCCCATTCCTTTTTCCACTCGCTCGGCGCGTACAAACATGCCTTAGACCGGTCTCATTTAACGCCTGCTCTCAATCATAATACATTACTCTCCGTTGACTCTCAGTGATGATAGTCCCCCATCCTTCCCGAAAGTCCCAACACTTGATGAACCTATGTTTTTAGTTCTTAAAGTATTTGTAGACTGCAGGATATTATTTGCTGACCATATAGAGTTCAGACCCCGTCTCCCTGCTCTTTCGGAGTCGACTTCAGCAGCCAATGTGACTCTACCCATAACTACGCTCTTCTTCCGAAACTGGTCTGTTTATTAGTGATCTACAGAGTAGGGGTTTCGAACCCCTACTTACTGTTGCGAAGTTGTTTAAACAAAAAACTGCACTTTGACGCAATTTATTGTGTCGTACTCCCATTTCTTTGTAACCTTTTCCCCAACTTTTAAACCAAGTTGTGTTCGGTAACATCAACCTTGTGAAGGTTCGCTCCTGTTCTAATGCACCCCGTTGTGCGAGCACTGACCTTCATCTGGTACATCATCTACTTATCCATCGCCTCGTACGGGTTCACTCAACTGAAGGAGGGTCTCGAACCGATAAACCTCCTCGTCAAGGACTCTTATGCTATTCCTCACTACCATATACTGCAGGACTACTTCTGGAAGTACGGAGCACTTCTTCAGGTTTAAAATGTTTTGAAGCTCTGTTGAGCATTTGATATTGCTCAGTCAAACATATAAACTTAACTTGAGACGGAAAAAATCACAAATGCTCAGTTACAAGAACATTATCTACCAGATTACCAATGTTTCTATTTAATAGTGCAGAGATATCGCGCTCGCTTCTGGTGAGAGACGGATGTGTTCGAAACCGTTCCGAGGAATAGGTTTTGCTCGAGTGATAGTCAACTTGTACCACATACATTCGTTATGATTGTGATGCCGCTTATACAATACAATACAATACAATGCCCTCGAGGCCAGGAGGCTTCTTCCTAACATTCGCAAAAGGAACTTGTAGATGAGGAGGCTATTACTTTTTCCCAACAAGGCTGAGAAAACAGAATGCTAAGAAGAGATTCAGCAAGAACATGTTATCTATAAAAACAAAAGCATTAGCCAATAAAATTTTTTATAATCGCCTTTATTTGGAAAGTGGGTCAAACTGCAATTAGATTTCTTCCGCAGTGCGGGTGAAAGAAAACCTTGTTTATAGCATCATAGATATAAGTCATTTAGCCTTCGGTTTTCCATAGAAGTGGTGTTTGAACAGCATTCTTCTTCATGACAAATATATTAGATGCACGCCACGGGTTTCGTTGCTAGAGAACAGGTAAAATAGTCATTTCTAGTCAAGAGAACCTATTCGTCTAAAGCGAGAGTCTTGAGTAGTCATTTCTGTATAGTCAACAAAACACCCGAAAAAGGTGCTTTGGCTTGATAACAAATTTTAAAGATTGTGGTAAACAACGCGCCGGATTTGCGTGAGAAGTGGCAAAGAGAGCGGACTCTCGCATTGGTGAACGACATGGCCTCCACGAGACACTCTGTTGGTCCGGAATCAGTCCAGTTCTGGATGAATGAGATGGGGAAGTCAGTATCGTCCCGTTTACAAATAATAACGCATGGGCATGTTATATGTCGTGTTAGCTTGCACAATAAGGAAATCAAGACATTTATTTCTGGGGACTCTTTCAAGTAAAATGCATGCCTTTTTGTGAAAAGCTTGACCTCGCTTGCTAAAAAGGTTTTGTAGATCTCTTAACACTGAAAGTTACTATTTGGAAAGGGAACTATTTTCTGGTTTGCGAACAATCTCTTGATGTTATACACTTACAGCTACTATCATGATTTGCTGGACATGGAGATCGTGGATAATGCATTTTACGGAATGCTTCAACACTTCTTGTCGGCCCGACCGACTCCGTGGAGCGAAGATGTACTCTGGGAAAGGAATGCGACGGACAACGAGCCTCAAGTGTCAGCTTTCCGGTCAGTTTGCATCATTTTCTGATACATTATTGTACGTATATAATACATGTTTAAACTATGTTTATTGATAGTGAAAAATGAGGCTATATAATGTATACGCCATATCATCAACACGTTTCGTCTCAAAGGAGTCCATTACCTGCAAGTATGCTACTTTATGACGAACAAAGGGAGGAGAGCCGAAAGGAAATAGTTATCCGACCGTTCTAGACAACACGACAAATAAAAAATCAAGTATCTTCATTGGTATTAGACATGCTATCATCATCTAGAGAATGAATCTTTGATACAAAGCTCTCTGATTTCCAATTTTAAAAAAAGTATTCAAATAAGATTAAAGGTACTGCTAGTTCTAGAACGATTTTTTATACAAGTAACTAACACTGAACTCCCGTAGCTTTGCTCTACGTGAAAAAACCTGAACGTTCCATTTTTTCCACCAAAGGCAATTGTATTGTGCGTTTTTGCATGGAAAGATGTAGATAAAACATATATAGCATATAGAAAGTTAGGTGATAGGTTTATAAATACTTCAGTATATCAATACAAATTAATTACTTAAGCTCTCAAACCTTTAACGAATGGAGTACATGGAAAATGCTTGAGGTTCTTGATTGGAATGCGTGACATATCATCGACGACATCCCAGCAGAGAGCGACCGAAGGCTTCCGAGAAGTGGCCTCTCGGTACCCAGAGTACAATGTTACTACATTCATGCCGCTCTGGCTCTTTACTGATCAATACGCCATTGTTTTGCCAAACACCTTGCAAAACATTGCCATTGGTTGGTTTTCGTGATTGATATATCGAAGCCCCTTGGGCGTTATAGAAATTGAGAGAGAGAGAAAAGGTTTAAAGCATGATTAAAAAGAACAGGATGTGCTGCTGAGTCACATTCACTAACTATTGTATTGAATGGTTGATAGCAATATAACAAAACACTCAAAAGTGCGCGAATCATGTGTTTATGGTGCATTATACAAACCATCTTGATTAACAATAGTATATTGTTAAACTTCCAACATACATATGTATATTGGCTCATTACTTGATCCTATAGAGAGAAAAAGTTTTTCATATAAAAAAAAGGAAACAAAAGCTTAATCGTTTTGCAGCGCTCATATGCATGATCATCATTGCGCTTTTGCTGATCCCGCAGCCATCTTGCGCACTTTGGGTGGCGCTCGCTTGCGCATCTATCGACTTTGGCGTCGTTGGATACATGACCCTGTGGGGCGTGAAGCTGGTTGGAAGAATTTTTTCTCGCAAATTTGGTAAAATCACTGGGCCTTTGATATACCATTTTTTTCCCGGATTTCTTAGAAGTGTTCAGGTAACGCGCTTACTCCTGGTGGGAGAAAGAGAGAGAATAGGAGAGAGTAAGAAAGAAAAGGACAAAAGAGAGAGAGGGAGAAAGAGAAAAAACGAGAGAGAGAGAGAGAGAGAGACGGTTGGGTTTGATCCCGAGCTCTGGACTAGCTTTTGTAAAGTGTGAATTTGTTAAATCATATGTATTTCATTTCTCCGTACGTGCAACAGAATGTTGAGTAAGACATTCCATGAACTGAACTATTTTTTTGTTATGATATTTTTCGAATGCTAATGTAAACATAAGTCAATTCGTTAAAGAACAGTTCGACGAAAATATTTTAAGGGTCTACATTCACATATAGCTTTGCCGTATGCTACTTTCAGAAATTTAAAAATTCTTTGCAGGACGCGATTTCGATGATAACAATCATCATGTCCATTGGTTTCTCGGTGGACTACTCAGCTCACATCACATATGGATATGTTGTCTCGACTCATTCAGACCCAAAAGACAAGATCAACGAGGCTTTATCAGCTCTTGGATGGCCTCTCTTTCAGGTCAGTCATTCATTCATCAATAGTTTTTTAATTCAAAGTTTTTTTATGTTCTAATGTTAGACTCATTCATTCATGAGTTATTCTTGGGAAAGTTCATATTCATCCATTCATTAGGTCGAAGCCGTACAATTAACTTTAATTTTTTTACTTCATGAATTCAGAGCCATGCTAGATTTAGAACTTTTTCTCCTGAGGGTCAAAACCAGCTATTCATTAATATGATCAAAGTCATTCATTTACTTATCATTTTTTTGAAATGAAGGTTAAAGTTGAATCCAGAAGAGGTAATTAAATTTAGCAAATTTGAATATAATGAATCAAAGAGAGAAGTCATCATAAAACCTTAAAGGTATTTTTAACCACTAGAAATTATAATACAAAGCAGATGGCTCCAAGCTATACGAGAAACGGATGATAATTTGATTAAGGGAGCTTTGTCGACGATCATCGCAGTCTCAGTGCTGTTGGATGTTCCGGCGTACATGATAGTGACGTTCTTCAAGACAGTCTTCCTCGCCATAACCTTCGGAATTCTCCACGGGCTGCTTTTTCTACCCGTCTTTCTTTCGGTATTCGTGAGAGGATGTTGCATCAAGGAAACGGGGAATGAATCGATAAATACTCACAAAGTAAGATTTTTTTATATTTACTTTGACAAGAACTTTTTGTTACTGACCATTGTTTGTTTGTTTCCAAGTTCAAGATTCATTCAAATAATGGGCGTTAGGATCAGTAGATAGTCGCTCTCCTATGTATGTTGGAAACTGGAGAAGAATTTTTAAACAATTCAATGCAAGCTACTAATCCAGGCTAAATCGGCAATCGCACGGGATGGGTGTTTTTATTAATACAGTAATAAAGACTTGGTAATGCAGGTGGCTCCTACCAAGATTAATACAGTAATAAAGACTTGGTAATGCAGGTGGCTCCTACCAAGATTAATACAGTAATAAAGACTTGGTAATGCAGGTGGCTCCTACCAAGACGCCGGAAATTCCATCGCCCATTTTGGAAGATCTCAAATCTCACGCCAGAAGCTCTTCGTTCTCTCCTGATAAAACAGAGTGAGGAAAACGAAACGAGAAGATTTTGTTTTGTTTCATTATGTGAGAATCGAAAGCAAATAACTTGATCATTGAGTAAATTCATCTGTAGTTAACTGGTCATTTAGCAAAACAATTCTTCTTTTTAAAGCTTTAATGTGTCTCGATTACTTTTTTAAGTGGCGAATGAAACCAAATCAATATTCTGAGCTAAAAAGTTTCGAACCACTTCGACTATAATTTAATTCATCTATCATGATATCTTTTTTTTCAAAACCGATTCCGTTTTGTGTTTTTTTATGATTTTGATCAACTAAATATTTACTATAGTATTCTTAATGAATGAAACTTAAATTCATACCCTACCGAAATGAATGACGAGTGGACGTTTAGAGACATACTAGATTTATGGGTACGAAGATTCAGAAGCGCTAGTTATAAAAAAAAAGTAAAATTAGGTCGAGGTGAGCGAGCTAGGCTGTGCTAGATGAGAGTTTCTTATTCTTTGTTTGTTTAGCCAAGAAGTAGAGGCTGCTCTATTGATTGCAAACTTTTGAGTATTAGATTTTGAAATTTTTTATAATCACAAAAAAAATTTTTTTTTATAATCACTTTGAATGCTAAGAGATTATACGGATCTAACTCACCTAGAACTCAATTTATTTGAGTTCATAGACTGAACTTAAATAAAAACTCATACTTTTTGAAAACTGACTTTTTTGATAAGATGTTTCGAGTAGATATACTTAGTTATATTGTTAATAAAATGGTGAAAAACTGTTCACTCTCGTTCGCATAAAAAATTTTCTTCATGATTTCTTAGTCTAGAATTTTTTTCGGACTCGTTTCAACTTCAGTCAAGTTTCAACGATGTAATAACTCTTTTAAATACTCTTGGGAATCCTCGTGGTATTCTTATGTTGTAGTACAAAACCCTCTAGATGATCTACCAGTTTCAGTTTTCCTCAAGTTCCCATTTTTCTTTCTTAGGAATCTAAATTCCCTCAGCTCTCCGCTTTCAAACAGTTTTTTCTCTTCATTTTAAATTCGTTGCCATTTCAGGTACGGTTCTTGGATTGATTTTACCGAGTAGTGAACACTTAATTCTTCCTGTGTTTTGCTAATTATCACGTTTTATTCTCCTTTGATTGAAGGTAATTTAGACGAGTTTTGCTTTTTTATATTTAAACTAAAGACAACAATAAAATATTCTGGAGATTTCAGTACCTAACAAAACTCGTTTTAAAAATGTGTTGCAAAGGGCAAATAAATAACAGTGTCTCGTTAAAGTAAACCAGGCCAAAGTTTGGTCAGTCTTTTCCCAAGAGTAAACAGTGCCGAGGGTATTCTTTATAGAGTGTAAAAAGCGCCGTGGGCCGTTAGTGGCTTGCGTCCACTGAGTCAGGAAAAAAGCAAACTTCCGCTATCTTACAGGATGCGCTAAAACTTCGCGTGGGAGACTTTGTCATTTTAAATTTTTTTGTTTGCTTGTTCTTTTCTTTGCTTGTATCTAATCATAACATTGCAAAACTACCCTCGAAATTCAGAATGATTAATATTTTCTCTTTCCGGTAATGTATATGATATTGACCGTGGCTGTATCCTGCGCTTAAGCCAATCCGTCCACATCCAGAACTGCATCGTCAAAATCACTCTTTTTGCCCGCAGGAACAATGAGGACACAACGTTGTTTTCGTGAAATTAGTACAACGAAAGACCGTTCCTGGAGCAGCAGACCAGCGACCGCGACCTTTTCCATCAATGTGAGAAGCATTCGGTACAAGAATTGTTATAACCCAAAGCGGAGTTCCGGAAAAGCCTCGAAGAAGCTAAATATCACCGCTTTTTTGTTCAGAGGATCGTCAAATCCCGCCCCATGCAGAAGACTCATGCATTGACGGACCATATGATATTAAGTCACACACTCTACGCATAGTGGTTTCGTTTCTAAGCCGAACGGCCTCGTCAGCATAACCTTCACTTAAGCCTGAGCAACAACAACAACAAAAAAAACAGTAAAAAAACTAAAATCTAAATTGCAATGAAAAGAAAATTCAAAAATTGTCTGAATACTGTCCACTTACCCTTCATTTGAAAATTGAGGTTTAAACTTTTCGTAAAAATCCTAAAATTGAGATTAAATATGACATTAAAAACCATATAATCATTTCCCATTTTTCTAAACAATTAAAATAAATTATTTCTCTTCATACAATATAAAGTTTTATGAAAATACTCATCAACTTAATTTCAACTCCGTAATCAATAACTTATTATTGTACTATCCATGCACTCTCTTTTTCTTTTCATTCCCCCCATACCACTCTCATTTATTTCAGGACAAGGTCATTTACACATAAGTAGATCTATAACACATACACATTAAACACGATAACAAACCCTCCTCCTAATATTATCACCATCCTAACTCACTTCCCTTGATTTTTTCACCCTTACACGTGTCTCTTAAGACGTTTAAATTTTTCTTTTCACAGTTTTAGGTTCATTTGTACTTTATTTAGTTTTTCCTTTCACATTTTTAGGTTCATTTGTACTTTATTTAGTTTTTCCTTTCACATTTTTAGGTTTTTATTTGTACCTTTTCCCGTTTCCTTTACTCTTTTATTTTTTGTTGTATTATATTCTCATACTCTTTTAATACCATTTATTTTGATTTTGTTTTTTGTTTAATTCACTCTTATTTCCTTACAATTGTACTCTATGGGCACTCACTGATGAGCCCCACCTAGAGAGTGCAGAAGTATGTCTGAGCTGGGGCGAAACAGGCTTCTGCATCATCTTCCTTTCAGTTGCATTTTATCTTTACCTTTGTGCTAATAAATACCTTTCACATGTTTATTAATCTTATTATATTAACTATAACTCGTTTACTTCTTCGTCACGTTTACTATAATAATAATTGTTTGTAGATCAAACAAGTATGCACGTACTATTTTGGAGGAGAATTAAAAGTGGAGGAGGAAAATTTAAAATCGATATGCGCGTACTGCTTTGTTTTTTTAGAAAGACAGTTTTTTGTCGAGTAAACAGTATACCTAGACAGAGCATGTGATAAATTGCATTTTCCGTGAAATCTATTCGATTTTCTGCGTGTACGTTCATGCGGTCTTTGTGCACTAAGGTCTTGCAGACATTGGAATACTAAACGGAAAATTGCCTTTAAACGCTACGGTTTCGAAAATTTTCTTCATAGGTAATCATTTTGAGCATCAGAGATTCCGGTTCTTGACAAAAAAAATTTTTTTTTGTAAATAAATATATTTTTTACATTAAAAAAGTTGTTTTTACATTAAAAAAAACTATTTTTACATTACAAACGCTTAGGCTTAGGAAGAAGTTTACGCTAACGAGGCCGTACGGCTTAGCTAAGGAGGCCGTATCAAGAAAATGACCCAATTGAACTGACCTAATTGAACCGACCCAATTGAACTGACCCAATTGGGAGGAGGGGGGGGGGCTAAAGTGGAGAATTTCCAGAAACGCTTTGGCTTAGGCAAAAGTTTACGCTAACGAGGCCGTACGGCTTAGGCTAACGAGACCGTATCAAAAAATGCCACTCTGCACTGTCTGGCGTCTAGTATGCCCATGAGTATATAAGAGCCCTAAACTCTTATTCTTTTCTGATTGACTGCTACTATCAGCTCACGCTCTTTTCAGACCTTCTGCTATTTTCGTTGATGAAAATTTGAAAAAAAAATGGCAAAGGTTACGCTAGCGAGGCCGTACGGCTTAGGAACGAGCCCTTTGAATCTATTGTACCATTTTCCCGTCTACGCTTATGATTCAAATACGAATATTGTATCATGTTCCTTTTTTTAAGTTCACTCTCTGTTAATAACTATTTTGCCGTACTACCCAATACTGATCTCACCTTGGGGGGCCTAAAGGGGGAAAAAGGGCCCTCAGAAGAAAAAGTGGGAATGGAGTTTTCATGATTAAAATCTCTTTCTGAGTGAGAGATCAACGTGTATGTATTTAAGTATTCGCGAAAAGCGAAAGAATGGCTGATCACAGACAGCTATGTCTCTGTTTCTCTGCGGCGAGAGAATCTTATCCTGATAGAGTAATATGGCGAGAGAGAGAGGGAGAGAGGGATGAGAAGGAAAATTAGAAATACTCGCTCTCCCCTCTCCGTTCATTGGTCCGTTTCTCCAGACAAGATAAGTAAAAAAGTGCCTCTTTTGAACTATGTTTAACCGGAATAAAGAATGAATGAATGAAAGATGGTAATTGCGCATTTTCAGTTGTTGGCATCTTGCCAAACGTTAGAGGCGCAGACCACACCTAGGTTTCCAGCTGAGCCATCTTTACGCTAACTGATAATGAACTTAAATGGTTGTTAAAAACTTTCAAATATTAGCTTAGAGCGAGGGTCGCTGTACTGAAACAAAGATGACGGGTTCGAATCCCCAACAGTGAACTATGCTTTTGCCCGTTTCTGTCCCCTTCCGCCTTGACGGCGCCTCTACATTCTAATTCGGGCACTTCAGCAATTTAGAGGTGTCCGAAATCATATGTGTTCTAAATTCTTGATTCTTTAATGTTCATAGTTAAACTTTTTGTCGCAGAAGTGAAGATGAAGCGAAGAAGTTCAAACAGAGGCACTAAGAGCAATTTGCAGCCTTCTCCGGGTGTTAATCCAGTGGTTAACCATGATCCATTATTTTTTCTGATTCTGTATCCATTTACTCTAGGAACAACTGTATCAAGATTTCTGTCAAGGAATTTTCTTTAATTCACACTGCGGATAAAATCTAGGCAAAAATCTACATACGTGCAAGACAAAAAGCAAGTCATACAATTTGTAAGTTCTCATAAGGACCTCTTTTTTCATAATAAACTTTCATTTTTTGTCTGAAGTCTTTTGTTCTGTGATAAAAAAATTTTTTATTCTAAGAAGCTCGTATTTCTTTACAGGATCCAATCGATGTCGCTAACGGTGATTCTTTATCGGGCGTTATTCCACTGACCAACCCTGAAAAGGTATTTCTATGATCGTCTCCAATTTTCGTAGAATTTTACTGTATCATGGTCTACTTGTTCCTTCCTAACTGTGATCTGCAGCCTTCGAAGGACCGTAACTGCTTACGAAGCGTTAGAATTCGAACAAAAAGTACTTTTTCAGAGTGCGATTGTTTCACCAAAACACTTCTGCGCTGATTTTTCTCAACTCAAGTTGCTCTGACAATGAAAATGTTTGTTATAATCATTTCTAAATGCATAGCTTTGAAAGTGTTCGTTCGTTTGGACAATGTTTCGGTTGAACTTTACCCCACATCGGACTGCGTCCCTGACTTCCTAGGTAAGGTACAGCGTGCAGTCAGACAGTGTGTTTTGCTCTGATTATCATAAGTCTCTTTGTTGGGTGAAGTTGAAACTATCGAGGCCGTACGGCTTGAAAAAGAGACCAACCGTATTTCAATGAATGGAATGAAATTGAATTGAACCGGCCTATGAAAGAGACCATACGGCTCAGAAACGCGACCGTAACGAACAATTCGCCACAATATTGCTGTTTGAACCGGTCTAATTAAGTAAATTGTCTTAGCTGTTTTCACCTTTTTTAACTGTAACTTATTTGTTTAACCGTTTAACTCATTTTCGCGTTTGGGCTCAGAGAAAGGTTACGCTAACGAGGCCGTACGGCTTAGGAACGAAACCGCGTTTAGGTGTTAATGGGTGAATAAGTGAGAGACAGGGTGAACTGCACTTGTGAAATTTTGCAGTCCTGCTGAAAGTGCTGAATCGGCTGAAATCAGTGAATTCGGTTACGGTACTTTTCCAAGTGTACAAGTGTATCATACATTTGTAATTATTTTTAAATTGGCTTCGCTTTGGAATATGTTTTGTTTTTGTTCATTATTTCGAACAGGCAGTGTAGTGTGGGGGTGAAGAAGCTAGAATATCAATCATTCGAAAAGGGTTCGGATGTACTGATTTTGAGTTTTTGCAACATTTCGTATGTTGTTGAATTCATGTTTTTCAAAATGTTCATCAAGCTCAGGTACCCCCTTCCTATTTTTACATTAAATTTATTTTTACATCAAAAAATTTACATTTGAAAAATGCTTAAGCTTAGTAATACTTTACGCTAACGAGGCCGTCAGGCGTAGGCTAACGAGACTTTACGCTAACGAGGCCGTCAGGCGTAGGCTAACGAGACTTTACGCTAACGAGGCCGTCAGGCGTAGGCTAACGAGACTTTACGCTAACGAGGCCGTCAGGCGTAGGCTAACGAGACCGCATCGAAAAATTAAATTTTAAAAAAGAAAATTTATAAAGATAATTTAAAAGGAAAGACAAAAAAATTAACAATAAAGATGATTTTTTAAAGACAAATTTATGACACACTTAAACATAAAAAGTACCGTAACCGATTTCGCTGATTTCAGCGCTGATTGAGCAGATTCAGCCGGACTTCAAAATTTCACAAGTGTGGACTGCGCGTTATCGCCGCGCATTGTAATTCTCGCCAACCGTTTTAACCGTAAAAAAAATAACTGTATGTCAGCAAATAAGTTTTACTTTTTTACAGTTAAAAACGGTTGGAAAGCAAAACAGTGCGCAGCCTAATTGCCTAAGTATTTTAAGTGTTTGTGCACGGTTTGTTTGTCGGTGCAAAACACAATATGTTGTTTCATTGAAACAACAGCTCTTGAGTGAGGTTGATTTTGTCAATTTTTTTTGAGGCCCACTGTGTTTTTCTCTTTTTTCTTATGATAAGGACCTGTGTATATGGTCTAAGGTCAAGAGACTGTGAACCTTTTTTCTCTATTCAATAAAAAAATCATTGAATGTTTTTGATCGTGATATACTGACATTTAGACCTTTACAATGTTGATTTAATGTAAATTTTACTTTCGAATACCATTTTCAAAAAAATTCACAAACAAAGTTTAACGTTTACGAGTTATAACTTTACAGTTTAGGTAAATTTGTCTTTCATTTTCACCTGTCAAGACTAGTTGGTTATATATTAAATTATTGCATCATTTTGTTTCCGTGGATTGGTTTGATAAATTTATAGTTTTTCTTATGGTTTTGAAGATTGTATTCAGATTAGTATGATTGTAACTCAGTCATTTCTTTCATAATTTTATTAGTAATCTCACTTCTTATGATGATGGTAACTTAGTCATTTCATAAGCATCAGACTGTATTAAATTTGACAGTTGATCAAATTGAGAATATGAATTTTAAAAAAAAAACTAATTTATTCCACATGATTCGAATTTTAAAAGTTTTGTCAGTACAAGTTAACTTTACTGTTCATAAATTTGACAGTACGAGTAAATTTGACAGTTCTTCGAATGTCATACGGAAGACCGAAGTTGGAGGTAATGGCAGTGGAGGAGGACAGAGAAACGCCCGGACAGCACGTTGAGATCGAGACGCATCACACTGATGAAAAGATGCCTCTCTTCTTGATCAAGCTGTGGAACATCGTAGAGGATCCAACATATCAGGACATTGTGAGATGGGATGAGGTCAGAACTGATGCAGACGAGTGAATGAATTATCAACCGTCCGAGTTGAAGTCTTCAATAATCACTATAGCTAGAGGTAGATAGCAAGTGTCATCAGAATAGTTACCTGCACTTGTCAAAAATGAGAAAACTACCGCTCTTTGAGTATAATCTGAAGAAAAATTGCCAGCTTCTCGCATAAACTTATGGTTTTTTTTGAGAATTCGATTTCGAGAATGTGGGTTACCTATAAGTTCCCATACAAAAATTCGCTGATAATATTGTCAACCTATCAAGTGACAATTCCATTTAATAGTCTTTTAGTGAGTCGAACTCATACGAACATCTATTTATTGATTCATTTATAAACTAATTAATTCATCTGTTCAGAGTGGGTACAGCTTTCACATCATCGACCCGTACTCTTTCTGTCGTAATGTGCTCCCGCACTACTTTAAGCACAACAATTTGAACTCACTCATCAGGCAGTTGAACATGTGTGAGTTATTCTTCCAGTTATTCTTCCAGTTGAACATGTGTGAGTTATTCTTCCAGTTTTCCCTTAAATAATTTCAAAAAACTCTACGGAAAAAAATTTCTGTTAGGACCGTGATTCATTTGCTCATTTGCATTAAAAAATGGCTTCGAAATGGTTTTGATCGAGATATTTCAATATATTTCAAAAACATTTTGATATATTCATTGTCGAATGATAATAACCAGGGGTTAAATGGAACCGCCCAATTTGGGTTTACATGTATCTGCCGCTCAAAGTTTGGAAGAAAAAAGGAGAGGGGATGAAGGAAAAGAGTAAGAAAAGATGGTGTTTTTTGTCAATAGTGTGTGTACATGTATCTGCCGACGGGACCGATCCGGTCACTATTTAACCCCTGATTATAACATTTACTTTTTACAAAAGTTCAATTCATTATATACTGACTGACGTGTAGCGAAGAGTACAGTTTTTAATAACTTGTTTGATGTTCAATGGTGCAAATGTAAAGCAAAGAAATACTTGAATGAAAAAAAGGCTCATTGAGTAGGGAGAACATATTAATTCTTGAAAGTAACCCGATACCTAATAAACTTCTTATCTTAACTCAGCGCTTGAGTATCTTAACTCAACTTATTTCGGCGGGGCTTTTATTTTGAATCTCATAGTTGAAGGAAATCAGCGTTCTAACTCTCTCACCAAGACTGAGCCCCTTAGCACTACGTTCTGTGTAAGCACTACGTACATTATCGCTCTAGAAAATTAACTTTTTGGAATTTAATTTTGTTTAAAACAATTCACGGACTCGAGCTGGTTGACAAGGTCAATTCACGGACTCGAGTTTGTTGACAAGGTCAATTCACGGACTCGAGCTGGTTGACAAGGTCAATTCACGAACTCGAGCTGGTTGACAAGGTCAATTCACGTACTCGAGCTGGTTGACAAGGTCAATTCACGGACTCGAGCTGGTTGACAAGGTCAATTCACGGACTCGAGCTGGTTGACGGTCAATTCACGGACTCGAGCTGGTTGACAAGGTCAATTCACGGACTCGAGCTGGTTGACAAGGTCAATTCACGGACTCGAGCTGGTTGACAAGGTCAATTCACGGACTCGAGCTGGTTGACAAGGTCAATTCACGGACTCGAGCTGGTTGACAAGGTCAATTCACGGACTCGAGCTGGTTGACAAGGTCAATTCACGGACTCGAGCTGGTTGACAAGGTCAATTCACGGACTCGAGCTGGTTGACAAGGTCAAACACAGACTTCTATTTCAAACTGTTATCGAGCGCGTTACCACTTCAATACAAACGAACCTTGGCCAATCTGTGCGAGAGTGAAATGTAAAAGGCTCAATGATCTGGCGAAGAAAATTTGGGTCTTAGATGCATAGTTAGTGTTACTGTAGGTCATGCGCTTCCCAGAGAGGCTCCATTGACTATTCAGATGGATTTCGAAAAATGACTCCCTTGGAACGGACGGGACTCACTCGGGCGGAGTCGGATCAGGACCATCTCGAGTTCTCGCATCCCTATTTTGTGCGCGATCATCCTGATCTACTCATCAACATAAAGAGGAAGGCTTCCAATAGGTTTCTTATGAGTGTCACTTTATACGTTTCGCTTCAAGGTTGTGGAAGACTCATGTACAGACCGTAATTAACAATCACAATTGGGTTTGAATACAAAAATACCAAACAATTCCCAGGCTCGTTACATAATGAGTACATAGTACATAGTTAAAAATGCGTCACGAGCATGTGGATTGTTTGGTGTTCTTGTATTGAAAACCCATTTGCAGGCGATAAAAGGCCATTCAAGAGGCCTGTGGCTGGTCTAAGTACACATTTTAGATGAGGTAACTTGTAGCTCACCAAACTTAAACCATAGCTCACCAAACTTAAACCATAGCTCATTAAACTTATAGAATTTCTCTCGGTCACCGCCCGATCACCCACAAAATTTTCTCAGAGGAAAATAAAATGTAACAGAAGTTAATATTTCAAAATAAAATGTTTTTAGGTAAAAAAATCGAATGTCTAGCCATAGCTACGCAAAACTAAATATCATTTGACTTCGACGAAAATTTTTGTTTACTTTCACCCCCCCCCCCCTTCTCCGGCCGCCCGGTCACCCACCCGAGAAATTTTTTTTCAACACATCCTGGTGAGCTATGTGATTAACTTTTGATCGCTTCGATTGACAGTGAGAATGAAGAAGAGGGAAATGTGTTGAAAGTTTGGGAGGTTATGACCAGGGTTTTTTTTAGTGTGAAAGAAAAAGGGACAGACGCCCGCCGAAGGCGGGAAATTTTTTTTGCACATAAGGGTCCCCCTTATAATTTTTCAAACCGAGACCCGCCAAAAGCAAAAAATTTTTTTGCACATAAGGGTCCCCCCTTACGATTTGGAAAAACAGAGGCCCGCCAAAGGCGGAAAAAAATTTTTTCCCATAAGGGTCCCCCCTTAGGAATGAAAATTTTTTTCTCATATAAGGGTCCTTTTTACCTTTTGTTTCACATAAGGGTCCCCCCTAAAGCTTTGGAACACAGAGGCCCGCCGACAGAAGATCTGTCATGACTAAATAACCCCTGGTTACGACATATTGAACATGTTGATTCCACCAAAGTTTTCTTTTCCAATTCCTTTAAATTGTTTTCGAAATTAGAAAAAAAGCTTCTTCATTATTTTGAAAAGTTTTTGTGTTAGTTTTATTTGAACTTTGGGATAGTTTCTAATTGTGGTCTCTCTCTTTATCTGCCTCTTACATGTCGCCTTCCATCTATTTAGACCCCCTTCCCTGTAATGACCTAACCTGATAGTACGATTTAAGGTTGCTCTCTTAACCAGTAGCAGCTTTCTGTTAGTTCAAAAAACTCTTGATTGGTTCGATTTTTTTATTGTAGAAAAGTGAAGAAGTCTAATTTATTGACAAAAGCAGGTTGTTTCTTGCAGAAGCAAGTGTGGTGAACGAAAAGATAATGATGAAGAGACGACAGAAGAGAGTCAGCGAAAGCATGCGATAGAAAAGTGAGATTGTGGTACGGTAGCCAAGTTGAAGCTTACGGTATTTGAAGGTTAAGTTTGTTAAAGCCTGAAGCTAGAAGAGCCACAAGCCAAAGGTAGATCACAGTAGAGAACAGAGTGCGTGAAGAAGCTTACGGTACAATCCCAAACTTCAACTCTGGAAGACATTTAATTCTTATTTAGGACGTTCTAGTGGAAAATGACTAGAAAAGTAAGATTTCATGTTTGTCCAGCATTTTCAGCCTATGCATGTCTTCTTGTTTTTGATGCTTGAGCCTAAACTCGTACATCAGCCAGTAGAGCTTTTCTCGGAGAAGCAAAAAGTCGCGAGTTCGATTCCCAATCAGCATAATTTTATTGCAAACGAAAAAAGTAGAGTCAAAAAGTTTTTTCTATCCACAATTATTATTTTAAACTGACTTGAACTGTAGGAATGAGCCTGGGAACGCGTCGAATCACCTGAATCACTTGGTCGACGAAGTGCGAACTCTGCGAGAACGCCAGCGAAACATGGACAGTAGAATGACGCAGCTTGTCAAGTATGAATAAGTACTCTTTCAATGTATAACCTGATAAATTGAATTATTAAAAGTCTGAATGTTGCATCATGCAACTTGCATGGAATAGATGAGAAATAATCTTAGTCGGTGTTGAACTGCAAAATTATGTACAAATTTGAAAGTAAAATTTTTGAATTGAAAAAAAAGGAAAATTCTGAATCAAATGAAGTAAATAAAGTGTAGTGAGATTTAGAACACAAATAGGAAAGAAGGTAAGTTTAAATGAATTGTCCTAAATGGAGTTTTAAAGCGTTTACATAGTTCTTTGCTTCTTTCTTTTCTTATTCTTGCTGAGATCGGTAATCCTTGGCGTATCGTTAACTGAGCCAAGCCTGACGGATCCAAGAAAGAATTTCCACCCAAGAGGAACTATTATACATTAGGGTAACCCTTGGCATCTTGCCAAATACTCGAACCCTTACAGGGAGAATGAAACGGTTTGGGAGGAAATTTCTCACATGAGAACTCAGCATATGAAGCAGACGCAGGTATGTCCGTTTTCTGTTAAAAATACAGTTTTCTGACGAGTTTTTCCCAAAATACTAGTTTCCCAAAATACTAGTTTCCAAAAGGCGGCGAATAATAGGAAGAGTAAAAATTTTTGACAAAATAGAGAACAAAAGTACAATTCGAAAGTGAATATATGATTTTGACACTCTTTATCGATTGTTTAAGAATATACATACTGTTCAGTCCATTTCCAATTTCAATTTGAATGGTTTAAATAACTGATATTTTGTATAGGTTGTCAACAAACTCGTGCAGTTTCTGGTCGCTCTTGTTCAACCACAGAACCAGGTGAGGGAATTCATTGAAAGAGGGTTGAACCCTTTATTCTTCCCCCTCTCATCCCTTTTCACTTTCCCTCTCTTACACCCCTCCCCTCGTTCTTTATATAAATAAATAAATATATATATATGCGGTCTTGTTCTCCAATCGATCCTCATATCCATAGCTCACCAGGATGTGTTGAAAATTTCTTTTTTGGGCGGGTGACCGACCGACCCTGGCGATCGGAAAGCGAAGGGGGAGGGGGAATTAACCAAAAATTAGATCTCTTTTCCGTGTTCAATTGATCTTTTGTTTGCGTAGCACGGGTCGGAGTTCAATATTCGACATTTTATTCACTTAAGAACGTTTAGCTTTTTGAACAGATCCTTTTATGCTATAATTTTTTCACTATAAAAAAAATTTTCTGGGAGACCGGGCGGACGACCGGGAGAAATTTAACAAGTTTGGTGAGCTATGCTCATATCAGGGGTTAAATAGTACCGGACAAGCTATGTTGGCGCAGACAAGTCCGCGCCAACCCCTCTCTTACTCCTCTCCCCTCGTTCTCCTTATCTTTATCTTCTATTCTCTTTTTCTTCCATTCTATTTTATTATTCCTTTTTTCTTCCCTTCCCATTCTTTTCAGCCTTTCCCCATCCGTTTTTCACCTCTCTCGGCGGGTACCATTCATTCATTTATTTGGTGCAAATAAACCACAAAAAAGTAATAAGTATAAGTTTAATAAAAGCATTGACTAAGTGATACGAGGAATATCTCTTTTACCTGTCTCATTTAACGAGTGACTAACATTCGCACCTAATTTTCACCCAAGGTTAATGTGAGGTTATATTGTAACGGATTTGTTGTTGGAGCGAAAGCTGGCGAAGAGAGGACTGCTCGCCCTGGATGAACCAATGAGTAAAAGAGCGCGATCTTCACCTTCTCAGTCAAGCAATATTAATGACGTTAGTTTCACAAAGATTTACTGATGAAACATTATTCAAGAGATTCATTTCTGATTATTTATAGACCATTAAAGTAATTTTGTTGTATAATAAAACCTCGAGAGCATGATGTTGTTGTAATGCGTTTTGAGCCGATTAAGAGAACAATTTCATATGTAGTGATTGTTAAGAAGAACATTCATTGAAGACATTTCATATGTAGTGATTGTTAAGAGGAATATTCATTGAAGACATTTCGTAAAAAGTGCTGACGGAAAACTTCAAAGAAAACAAAAGCAGTGAATATCTGTAATGAACAAAAGAGAGAAAAATATGTCAAATGAATGCTTCTAAGAGATTTCCACAGCATTAAGTGGGGTTTTTTGTTGAAAATTAAGTGTTTGGGGTCTCTGTAGCATTGTAGAGGTGAATGGGTCCTTTTCATGTTATATGTAGCTTCTCGTACTCTGCCCCTAATCTCGTGGGTTGAGGTGTTGGACGTTCTGCAGCGACAGTTGACAGAGCAAGGAGTTCTCTTCAGAGGAAACGGAGGAAGAGGGCCCATCATCGCAGACGTCACTGAAGAAGCCAGCTCACCCAACGCCGCTCATTCTGGTTATCTCTTCACCCTCTCAGTCTTGTATATTGTAGTTTGAACCTGTATACTGTACCTCGAAACTGCATAGAAACGTCTCCCGACTAAACTCTTAATTTGTAATCACTATGTATATTAGAGGCATTTTTTGTGTAGAGACGGCTAAATGTTTTTTAGTCATAAATAAAACGATGGCACTAGCAATCAAAATTAAGCTTTAAAGATAATATCGCTGTTTGCTGCGATTGCCTTAACTCAGTTAACCAACGACATAAGATGATGGAATAAAAAGAATTCAAGAGTAGAGAATTAAGTTTATGTATGTATAGAGTTACAGATTCTGGAGAGAAATGAAGATACGAAGTAAAGAGAGATGAAGTATTAAGAGAGAGAAAGATAGAGACAGAGAGAGAGAGAGAAAGAGGTTATATGGTGTATAAGAAAACAGGACTGATTTCTTCCATAGAGGTTTAGAGGGGGTGCTGTATAGAAAAAATACAAGTTATGTTATACTATAAGAGATGCTGCAAATGACCGCCAGGTTCAGATAATGATGACCGCCAGGTTCAAATAAAAATAAGTAGTATATATTTTTTGAGTTTTGTGATAATGGGTTACTAAGAAAGCAGTAATATTTTATCCAAATGCCACTCAAGATTGAATAATCTCTTAGCAATGTGAATTTGAATAACAGAAGAATCTCATTTAAAATATGAGAGCTGAATTCTTGTGATACGATCCGAATGTTGCAGGGTATTGATTAAATCTTGGGTATCAGAATCACATGGAGAAATCAGTGCCTTGGGGGTTTGGTTCGGAAATCAAGGTTGGTTTGGATACCTAATCTGAGAGAATCTGGTTCGGAAAATCTCCGGCAGAGTCGAACTTCTCGGTTAGGCGTGACATGGTAAGTTCGACTCTCACCCCCAAGAATTGCTTTTGCCATGCGGTTTACCGTCAAAGAAAAGGAGACTTGAGAGTCTATTCATCACATCAAGATTCTTCTGTAATTGTTTTGTCTTATTAAAGGGATGAGGTAGGAATCACAACGTAAACTTTTAGGAGATATATGGCTGCGAAATTTTAAAGCTTTGAAGTATAATGATAGTTGTTTGATAGGCTTCTACGCGTCTTCACCGTCGCCGACACGGGTGGAAGCTGGTGGTAAGGGGCGAAAGGAGGGAGGGGCTCAGCAGGCTGCCCCTAGCAACACGAACACAACCCCTGAAAGAGTCGAAGCCAACTACTCGCCCCTTCAAAGCAACCATATGCTCACCCAGGCTATACAGGTACACCACACGGTTGCCTGTGTTAATTGCCGTAAGATAAGATGGTCTCATCGTTAGGATAACTTTCAAAAAATTAAGAAAAGCTTATGCTAACTATTCTAGTCGGTCAATTCTTAGACTTTATCAGGAAGATTTTAATGTGGAAAAAAACAAGAAAGTCTTGTCAAAGATTTCCATAAAGCGCTTTAAAAGAACAGCGCTGAACAAAGACATTACTAATGACGTAATAGATTATTCTTTTCACAAGAGAAGTGGGGGGCTCTTATGTAACGGTTAGGTCTTAAAATGAAAACAAAGAACAGCTAAAATGTGAAAAAGAGGCCACTCCACGAATTAATGGGCTTTACCATTTATCCCGGGCTGTGATGCGTCTTCACAGGCGTGGCTTCTTTCGAGGTGCAAAAAGGCCATTGTTGAGATGAAAAATGAGATTGATATTTTGAGGATGAGCCGAGTTGTTCCCGAACGGATACTCTGTCTCCCATCAATCCAACGCTGACTCTATCACCTTCTCTGGATAGACAGATCTCTGCAGAGCTTCAGGTACTGACAATTGTCGAAAGGGTATCAAGCTATCGTTAAAAAATAGTCAATGAAGTTAAAGATTTTTTTTAGAGTTCAGCAAATTTGGAGGGGGGGTTGTTGTTGTTTCTTGCCCGCGCGAGTTCCTTAGACGTTGATGGGAGTTTACGAGTTCGCGGTAAAAAATGCTCGCAAACAAAGTCACACTCACTCACTTCTCTTTCTCTCTTTTTTCTCTCGACTGTTTTGCGACGGGTCTAAAGTTTGATCCGCACCCTGGCCCGATCTAGCTAAACTAAAAAGGTTTAGTAATGTTGATAGTGCTTTGCACAAATCTAAATAATAACGCCGATGAATTGTTGATAACGAGTCTGACTTTGGTGATAACGAGTCTGACTTTGGTGATAACGAGTTTGACTTGAGACTCACTGTTGTTATTGTTTGCCAGAAGGCCCTCCTTTGGGATAGTTTAGCGAATATCCTTTTTTTTTCGTCTACACTCGCCGCGAGGTCGGGGATTCTCTTCGCGAGATCCCAATTGTTGAGCAGAGAAGGGCAAGAGGCTATTCTTATTCCCTCATTTTTCAGTTTACATCAGCAGATTTCGTTGTAATTCTCTAGCAGATACTCTGGTTTAGCTGATATTCATACATTCTCAGTGTCAAGAGATTCAATTCCAACATGGGAAAGAGAACTAATAGGACTTGCTTGAATATCTAACAATGTTTATTGCTTTTGCAGGATTACTTAACTGGTATGGATATGGGAATCGATAACTGCCGTGATCTCCTTGGTCATCAATGGGAACTGGACTTTCCCGATCTGATCTACGACGAGGAGGAGAATGTTAATAACCAACAAGGTTCCGCATTTCATGTAGCCAGTAATGGGTTAATGGCTTAGGTAGGTCATGGTCCATTTGTAGACAAAAGACATTCAATGCCAAATTGTAGACAAAAAACATTCAATGCCTGTGTTAGGCTTCACAACGGTATAACTAAAAAGTTTGGCAACAAATGTGGTCATTCAAAGCACTATTTTGAAGAGGAGAGAATTTAGGGTTCTATTACTATAGTATAAATCGAAATATTAAGGATATTCCTTCATTGTAACCAATTTGGTTACTGTATTAGTGAATATAAGTGTATCATGGGAAGTACTGTATAATTTGACCGAGTAATTTGCAATAATTTAGGTGGTCCAATTCTTGCCTTGGAGGGGGGATACGAACACCCGAATGAGGAATCCGCACCACCGACGCCAATACTTATCACTCCGATTACGTCGCCGCCCGCCAACTCTTTTTCCAAGTGAAGCGGCCTGAACGATGGTGCAGTAGTGTATCGTAATACAAGTGAATACAATAGACGACAAACAAACATCCTATCTGAGCCGGGATTAGCAGAGATACGTTAGAAGTAGTGAATATTGCTCGAATGATTCATAGCCTCTCGTCCTATGGATTATAAAGTAGTCATGTTTGATGTATCCGGGTGAGATCGTAAATGCGAAAGATGTGGAACGATTTCGAATATGAGGACTGCTGTGTTCATCTTTGGTTTTTTTAATTATTAAAAAGCTGAGTTCATACTTGTTAGCAGTGTTTCGAAACGGGATTGCAGACATGAACTAGAATTTGGATGTTGAGGTGTCGCTGTGAGTTATTGATTGATGGATTAAAGAGGAATAACTTTCTTGATGTTGTTTGAATTCTTTTGTTTCTAGTTGTTTTTTTTTTGTCTTGATAAGAAAATGTGTTTTTATGTCGGTTAAAATAGAGTCTACCAGTTCGAATTAAGGTTTGAGTGAATAAAATTTGAAATAGAAGAATAGTTTGGTGCTTCAGAGGAAAAACTTTGGAAACCATAAAAAAATTTGCCCAGAAATGAACTTTCACAAAAAAAAATTTGGTCATGCCTAGTTTACGTTTGTGAAAGTTTCAGCTACTCGTTGAATAGTACTTTTTCGTTATAATCGCTGTTTGAGAAAGCCTATCTTGGTGAGTTTTCGATCACTCAACATTTTATTATCAAGAGTGTTTCAATTTGCTGATTTTAAAAATGGAAATGATTGTACAAAGATTCTGAGAAAATGTGTAAAACTTTTTCGGTTTAGCATTCGATGTTTTCTTTTGTTGAAACTTCTGGGTAGTACTTAATTTGATTGTTGTACATGTAGAGACTTTTTCGGTTCATCGGGCTTTTGCGTCGCGGCCCTCGTTAGCTAAGCCGTACGGCCTCGTTAGCTAAGCCGTTCGGCCTCGTTAGCGTAAACTTTTCCTAAGCCTAAGCGTTTTTTAATGTAAAAATAATTTTAATTCCACGGTTCAATCCGGTTTAACCGACGCGAAGGGGACCGCGACGCAAAAGCCCGATGAACCGAAAAAGTGCCTACATGTAAGACTTTGTGAAGAAAATTTTATTTGATAAAGTTCTAAAGCCGTCCCGTCACCTATATTTTATATTTTATCTACATCATACAATGCAAAATCAACACATATTAAAATTAAAATACACCTCGTAATGAACAGCGATTATCTTATAGTTTACGACTTTTAAGTCCACCTTACTATATATGGGGACGGAGAAACGGATAATGATCGCCAAAAACACATGCATTGGATGGGAACTGAACCCACGAGCTTTGCTTTCCAGTGGCCGTATCGACCAATGCCGCGGGAGCTTCCTGAGCATTCCCGCGGGTAGCTCGGAAAGGTTTTTTGCACATTTCTGTATCCACCAATGTCGCGGGAGCTTTTAGTCAAAATCCATTTGGGAGCTTTCTGTCAAAATCCGTTTGGTTTTTCAGCCTTCCCGCGGGAAGGCTCGGTAAGCTAACGTGGCTTCGTGGATAGTGTTTTAGCTTCCCGCGCTATACCTTCTCGCGTTATTGGTGGATACGGCCACAGCCGATGCTTTTCCATCTCAGTTATCAATACAAACAATCATTCACATTTTCGTTATGTATTGTGGTTGCAAAAAATTCGTTTATATTGTGGTTGCTGTCCGGGCGTGGCATAGTGGTAGTGTGATAGACCATTGTGCGAAGAGTCCCGAGTTCGACTCCCACCCCGGACAGATCCACCCAAACCAAGGGGGTTAAGAAATGTTGGTAGTGCTCATGCACGAATCTGACTCTCCCCAGTGCTGCTAATCACACTAGCAGTGAACTAGCAGGCAGCCACTGGTTCTACCAGGATAGGTCTGTCCTGCATCTCAGGGGAGCGCGTACCCTGCCGCGAGGTGGGAACAAGCGCGAGGAAGAAGAAGAAGATTGTGGTTGCAAAAATCGCAAGTTATACTACTCAGTTAACGGAAAGTTTCTACCACCACAAGCTATACTATACTACTTGTCAAAGGAGGGCGATGCCGGACCGGCCTGGGCAAGCCACCGGACAAAACATCAACTGGTACTCCGCTATACTTTTCAATGGCGATTCGAGGCGCCAGTCAAATAGCCTCTTGCCTATCTCCGGTCAACGACAGGCGAGACGTGTCTACTCCCACCCAAACGATGCTAGGCCGTGTTGACCACCAAATAACAAGGCCTATAGCATGAACAGGTTGCTACAACGATGCCCACCTTCACAAGGTGCAGTATGACAGTCTCAGGACTGCGAAGGTCATCAAAGCCCTTCTCCGGACGCATCTCTTCCGAAGAACCCTTCTCATCAAAGAGAGTGTTCATAACCAAAAGTCTTCGATGCGGGCTGCTTGCCGGCAACAACAACAACAACAACCACCACAAACTTTGGTTAAAGATCTTAGAATGACGTTCGACTCCCCATTGTCGTTCTTTCTCCACATCGACGCCATGTGTAAGAAAGCGACGAGACGGATGAATCTGATACTACGAGGGCTTAATATTAAGTCAATCCTTGTTCTGCTGCGTGCTTGGAAGACGTACATCCTACCTCTACTCGAGTAAGGATGTGGAGTGTGGGCCCCCACGTCTATTGGTCTCGTGAATGATATTGAGAGGATACAACGATCTTTAACCCGTTGTTGTTGTTGTTGTTGCCAGGTATAGCCGGCTTCGAAGAACGTCTTGTGATGTGTTCTCCTTCGTTTCTTGTTATTCTATGTATTATTTTTCTTTACATCTTAGAGAACGCTGCGACTTCCAGCGGCTTGGTCCATAGGTCGATCGGAGACAGCGCGGTCGGGTGGCTCGGGCAATCGAAGAGATGCGCGACATCGTGGAGTCCGGAAGAGCGATCAGGGCACAGGTCGGGGATGGATTCGTCGATGCGGTGGAGGTAGTTGTTGATTCCAGATTTGTTGATTGCTGAATCCAGAGCGGAGATGGCTGAGCGTGCACCTAGTCTTGCGGGGTAATTCCTTCTCTTCTTCCTGGATTTCAGGCGGAGGTCTGCCTTCCAGGATGACGGCACCCTTCATCGATTGGAAGTTGTTCGAGACCATCATCGTGTGTACGGTGTTTCCGACTGACTTCCCATTAGTTGGATCCTTTGACATCTTTTTCGCGGCTTCGACAGTCTTCTTGCAGCTCAACACGAGGTTGTTCTTCATTGCTCGAGAGGGCGCCGGGCAGTCGAGGAGGCCGTGGTGGATGTCTTCTGGGTCCAATGATATCGCGAGGTACTGCGCGGCGAGCATGTTCAGATGAATTTGGTGCGCATGACCTTTGATTAGCGACGAATATGGTCAGTTTCGGCCATTTGATGATTCCCTGTCACGACGCGGAGTCCGGAATCCTGAGAACGTTGGATTTTGGCGTGAGCGGAGTCCGAGAAGAAAGTGGACCAGGCGGGTGCGGCGTAGTTGCAGATCGCTTGCGAGATGGCTTTGAACGTGAGGCGGAGGGTTTCTTTTTGGTTGCCCCAGGTGCTTCCGGCAAGGGCTTTCAGTACGTTATTGCGCTGCGTCATTCGTCTCGCGATGTCTCTGGCATGGTGGCTGAATGTAAACATCGAGTCGTACGTGATGCCGAGTAGCTTGGTCTGGTTGACGGTGGGGACAGGTGCTCCGCAGATTTATTTGTCCAGAGTAGAGTTGAAGTCGTGCCTAAACGGGGTGAAAAGCATAAGCTGGCTCTTGGTCGTGGAGATGATGAGAGACCGTTCTTTGAGGAAGGTTTCAATCTTCGTGTTGGCCCTGTGTAGATTTTCGGAGAAGACGTTGATCTTGGGATCTGACGCCCATATCGTGATGTCGTCACCATACGAGATGACCTTCGTGTGGGCATCGTCTGTGGGAAGATCGCGGAGGTAAAGGTTGAATAGCGTGGGCGAGAGGGCCCTGCCTTATGGGACTCCGTTTCTGATGAGTCTGGAACTGGATAGCGAGTCGCGGAAGCTTGTGCGTCCTGTTCTTCCTCTTAGGTAAGAAGCGAGCCATTTTAATGTAGTTCGACACGCTTGTTGTCACGAGGAGGTCGATTAGCTTGACGATGTCGATACTTTCGAATGCCTTGGATATATCGACTGCCATCAGAACCGTTCGACTTGCGGGACGTTACTCGTTAAAAACGTCTGCGATGCTCTTTGAGAGTGTTACGAGGGCCGAAGTTTTTGAGCGTCTTGCCGTGAAGCCATCATGTTGGTGAACTGCCGGGGGAATGTGCCTCTGTAGGGAGCCGAGTAGTAACAAGTCTCCAATCTTTTACCCGTCGCATCCTCCTTAGAAATGGCATTAGTGATCTCAGACATTGCGAACGTCTAGATTTATCGAAGCTTTCATCTCTAGAGCATTCGAGAGCCGTGGCCGATTCGAAACACACTGGCAATAGTGGCCATTCATGACTCTACAGCCTTAAGAGCCTGTCCTGGATGAAGCCGGATCGTCCAGTCCGGAATCGAGCGCGACCTCGGGTGGTGGATAGAGGGACGCCTCCCTACGAAGAATTCGTGCTGGGAGGTAGCGGGAGAAATCCCGCCGCGGACCAAAACTGTGTAGTATAGCTCGTCAAAGGAGGGCGATGCCGGACCGGTCTGGGCAAGCCACCGGATAAAACATCAGCCGATACTCCGCTATAGTTTTCCATGGCGAGTCGAGGCACCAGTATAATAGCCTCTTGCCTATCTATCTCCGGTCAACGACAGGCGAGACGTCTCTACTCCCAACCAAAACTATGCTAGGCCGTGTTGACCACCCACTCACAAGGCTATAGCATGAACAGGTTGCTAAAACGATGTCCACCTTCACAAGGTGCAGCATGAGAGTCTCAGGACTGCAAAGGACATCAAAACCCTTCTCCGGACGCATCACGTCCGAAGAACAACACGAGAACCTTTCTAATTAAAGAGAGAATTATCATAACCAAAAGTCTTTGATGCGAGCTGCTTGCCGGCAACAACAACAAGCCGTGGCCGATCTATGCCTTATTTATAAATGCTTGTACTCAAATGCTGAACTAGACACAATTCATTTTTTCAAGTTGCAGCTTTCCCCGTACAGTCGTAGAAAATCTCTCTTTAAGAATTGTATTACCGATCCAACTGAAGGATTCTATTTAGTAAACACATTTGTGTCACGCTTAGTTGATGTCTGGAACAATTTACCTAGGGTAATTGTTACATTGAGCTAATCTCAAGCTCATTGAGCCTGTAAAACCTGTATCTAATCTCTTTCTAGAGATTGTCATCGTGCCTCGTTCTTTGATCCAAAATCAAATAAAGTTTTTTAATTGTTCATTCTCCTGTGTAATGGTTTATTTTTACCCACTACTCTTCTTAGTGTGAACATGTCACTTTTCTGCTTTCTTTTATACATTTCTTAAAGTTCAAATACTCGGTGGTTGCTTGTATTACCTAATCTGAGCTCAATTACTATGTGACAGTGATCCACTTTGTATACCTATCCATGTACCATATGTGAATGCAAATTGGAATGAAGATTTGAAATGGTCCATGATAAATGTCAAGAAACGAATGCGAGATGGTTCATGACCAAGACCAAATGCGATATGGTTGTTGGTCTAAACCGAAAAGTGAATGTGGACAGCCAGTGGTAACAAATCTTTCACAGCCCTTCGTCCGAGCCATAGTCTTTGCTTCGCCGCTTCACACACAAAAAAGGACGAGTTTGGGAAAGTATGCTAAAAAGGCATACATGTGATTCATGAATAGTAACACTTTGAAAGTATTCCTGCGCGTGAGTATGAAAGTATGCTAGAGAGGCATACAATCAATGTATGATTGGGATACTTTTGAGAGTATGGCTTGGTGAATTCTCTTCATTTTCTTGGCACTTATTCGATTGAATGAATTTTTTTTACAAAGGAGGAATGTCGCTAATGCGAGTTTAAAAGTACCAAATACAGGAGAAAAGGGTTTTGCTGACGAGCTGGAGTTCATCTGATGGGGTGTTTGGGATCCGAAGCGACCTCATGACGTTATTCCTACGACGATTCGATATAGCATTTTTGCCGACAATCTTAAGTTATTTGCCAAAGTCCCATCACGTCACAGTGACTTGTAGTTAGCCATAAACAACATTTGCGACTGGTGCATAGAATGGAACTTACCTCTGTCTCTTACTAAATGTGCTGTTTTGCACCTTGGTAAACAACCTGTTGAGCTCAATTATAAAATCAATAATTCTATCCTGAGTAAATGTTCTTCTGTTAAAGCTTTAGGCATAACGATTGATGGTAATATAAGCTACAAGCTTCATATAGAGTTTATTTGCAAAAAAAGGTTCTTCTTTAGCTAATATGATCCTCAGAGTATTTAAATCTAAATCCCATTCTCTCCTCATGCAGTCATTCAATGTTTATGTTCGTCCGATACTCGAGTATGGCACGGAAATTTGGTCACCTGTCTCCAAACAACTAGTCAATGATATTGAATATGTGCAGCGTAATTACACTAGAAGAGTTTTCTATAGATGGGGCCTTGGCAATGCTTCCTACCCGGAAAGATTGAAATTTCTTGGTACTGAATCGCTTGAACTCCGTCGCACTATAAAAAATCTATGTATGTTTTCTCCATAAGAGCCTTTATTCAAACTTATCCATAGACACTTCTCATTTGTATACACTTAATCCTCATCAGCACAATACACGGTCATCAATTGAACTCCCCGTTCTCTATCCTGCTAGAATGTCTACTTTTGTATCCAGATCGATTTCTATATGGGAATGTCTTCCTAGTGAAGTCAAGTCATTGGAAAGCTCTGCTCTATTTAAAGAAAAAATTGAACGTATCGATACTTCACTTTTTAGCATAAACTCCTAGGTTCATCTGTAGCTTTCTAACAATAGAACATTTGTTTCCATCTTTCTTTTTTTATAACTAGATTGTCTCCAGCATCAGTGTTTAGATGATGTTCCTTTCTCTTCGATTATAAATCATAGTCCATGCTCTAATTTGTCTTATTGACTTCGTGATATTGTTTATAATGTTGCGTGGAACAATAAATTAAATGAAAAATGACAAATTAGGCTGAAGTTGAGAAGAAGAACGACGAATCAGAAGAAGGCGATGGAAGTAGTTACATGTGGTTTAAAGTGAAGTCATGAAGAAATAGGGAAGGGGGTGATGGTTTCACGGGGCAGTTGAAGAGTGGAGACTAGCAAATGCAACCATCGAGAGAGGGGAAGGGAAAGAATGCTCTGTAGGCTGCGCACTGTTTTGCTCACCAACCGTTAAAAAGTTAAACTAATTTGCTCACATACAGTCAGGTACATACAGGTTTTGTTTTAATTTTTCCGTTACGAAAATTCCTGATTAGCAATAAAATGACGTATTGAGTGTCCAAATGGAGCAACTGTTGCATTTTGAAAGGTCATTTTACTGCTATTCAGGAAGTTTCCAAGCGGAAAAATTCAAACAAAATCTGTATGTGTCTGACTGTATGTGAGCAAATTAGTTTTACTTTTTTACGGTAAAAACGGTTGGTGAGCAAAACGGTGCGCAGCCATGTACACTTATCATCTCGATTACTTTATACGGGAGAAGCACACACGAAACGTATCGGGAAAATCATTTTACCCAGTAATTCTGGAAGAAAGGCATTGGAGAAAAAAATTGATTGTGAAGCGCACTCCTTGAAAAAGGCCCTGTGGGAAAGTCACGAACAAAGAAAAAAATTTGAATAAAAAACCCAAGAAACATCATACATACTTTCAAAGTATGAATAGTAACACTTGCGTGCGGAACGATTTGGAATACTTATAGTTTCATTCTCATACTTTCGAAAGTATGACTATTAATACGCTTTTTTGTGTGTTGTTGCAGTCTTGAAATGTCAATTCGCGATTCATCATAACCCCTTTCTCCAAGGTCACACAATGATCTCAACCCACTTCCCTAATATTTCGGTGTTTTTATTCAATTATTTTTTCATGAAAAATGCACTTCACATTTTACCGAAACATCAATTAAGTAAAGGGTTCAGCTTAGTTAGAATAGGCCAACCCATTCGCTAAATACGACCTTTGTTTCAAAACTATGAGGGCAGGTGGAATTTAAGTATTTTTTAAGGAGTTTTCTAAAACAGAACAAACCATGAGCACAAAATGTTAATAAGATCCATAATATCTATTAATCATTCTTGTCATTCTATCTCAAACAGAAAACTTAATAGTGAATGAATGAATGAATAATTGAACTTAAATCGCCATAAACCACATTCCTCTAAAGACAAGTGATGAGATAATTATCTGCAATCACTAAGACCTACACATTCGAATCATTTATGGGAACGGCTGACAATGAATAGTTTATATATTTAGAAAAAATCCTTCGATACACTGAAAACCAAATGAATGAAGAAAAAATAAGAGACACATCAAAATGCCTTGAACATTTCAAAAAGCTCATGTTTTTAGATGTTAGAAAAGTAAAGATTAATGAACAATTATATTAAGAAAAAAGTATCAGGTGAGAATGCCTAGTGTCCCCAATGCTAAAAATATACGTCAGAAGGGAGGATCGATATCAATGGCATGGAGGGATCTTTTTGGGAAAAAGGAGGTATCTTAGGAAAAATACAACTAACCCCTTACAATGTGAAGAGGGTCCTGGGTGATCTACCATATCATCATAACCTCCTTCACTCAGAAACACAGTTACTCTATGCCTTTTAAGGGTCTAAACTTAGGCCGTGAGACCCTGAGTTTTTTTGTTGCTGACGCGAAAGAGTTATTAAGGTAAACAAACATTCAGAAAAAATTGTAGAACTTCCAAACAGAACTTTGAGGGGGCTCACATCGTCGGGGGTACTATCTGCATGATCTTTTTCTCCCGGGGGGTCGTCAGTAGCCGCGCTTGATTCGTCTGCTGCTGATGGGGGTCGAAGTATACCACATCCGTCGGCTGGCGAGGTAAGAAACCCTTTGCTGGGTTCGCAGGCAGTGACGGCTCTTCTCGATGGTCGCCCGCCGACGACGCACCAAGGGGCGGACCACCTGCGAACACCGCGCCTTCGGGTCTCTGAGCAGAGTACCGCTTAGGGCCTGTGTGAACGGTTGCGGTACTCGGAGGACCCCCGCCTCTTCTGTCTCCTCCTCCTCTGTAGGAAGAAGAAATGACCGTTCGGGTGAATTGGCGAGGATGCTGCAGCAAGCATGAAGTTAAGGTACAATTTATCACAACAATCAGGAGTTTTTTTTATGTGTTTAAAATACAAATATACCCTAAAACGCACGAATATGCCTGAACTTAGACATACCGCTGACAGAATAGTTTACTGTTTTTGACACAATCAATGTTTTCATGTGCCTTACGTAAAAATGTTAACAGGAATTCGCCGGATTTCACAAAAATTCCCCCTACTACAGTCAACAGACGATAGGGCTTGACGTCAAGCTAGGACAAATGATATGTAGTACTGGAAGCAGATCAAACCTAGCCCTCTTTTCCTTACCATGATTGAGCACGGTACCACTGCACTACCAAAAAAATTGCTTAACTGAATCAATCTCGAAAACAAAATATTTAAAATAAATAAAAACATGTCCGAACATGTTCGTTCTGGGCTAACCTCTCTGTCCTCGCCGTCGCTCCTCCCCCTCATGCCCCTACCTCCTCGGCCTCTCTCTCCCCTGCCTCTGTCTGCATAGCTGCCTCTCTCCCTCTCTCCGTACTCTTTGTCTCTCTGCTGCTCTCTGGCCGCGTATCCTCTTCCTCTGCCTCTCTCGCCGCCTCCTCGTCGACTTCCCTCATCATGCCACTGGTCGCCTCCTCCTCCTCCACTTCTTCTCTCTCCCCCTCCCCCACTCCATCTCTCTCCTCCCCCTCCCCGCTCTCTTCTTCCTCCTTCAGGCGCCCTGTATCCTCTGCCTCTCTCCCCTCTGCCATCGCCTCTTCTGACTCCTCTTCTCTCTGCCGGTCTCTCTTCCACTTCTTCTTCATTTCGCGCATCTTGGGAATGATTTGCATTCTGCAAAAGAACGACTCAAATTAACACTTTTACAACGAGCAGCGTATCTGAAATGCTTTTTCACCTTATAATTATTATAGAGAAAAGGTGAAAGAGGTGATAAATTCAATTTATTTTACATTTTTGATATCACTGCTATAATGTAGCAGTAAGTAGATTTTTCCATGTTTAGATTAGTGCATTCGGAATTGCTCACAGGGACATTCGGAATTGTTCACAGGAACAAGATAACTTAAAAGTTGTATAAGTCGGGCGAATGCTTTTTTTCCTAGACTCTTTCTCGGGATCTTTTCTTTTCACAGTCATAGAAATACTTGATCTCCTTGTCTTCCAGGAAAAGGATAGTTCTTCTCAAACTGCTAACGAGGTCCAAAAGTACGCTGTGACCCGCAGACAGCGAGAATATCCCAGTAAAAATACTTACCAGTGGTATTATCAACTAGTTATATGTGCCTATAAGAACAACTTCTCATGTGAAAGTTTGTCCCTTCAAGTTTCTAAAACACAGATGCTCCGCAATTTGAACAAGTGGGTTCTTTAACAGACATTAGGACTCCACCATTCAATCCCTGATTAGTATTCGGACACACCGGAGGCAAAAAAGGCCTTTATACTTCTACAAATGGGTCTTGAGACTATCACAGTATGCCGTCCTCATGAGTCTTAAAGTTAGCAACTAACTAGGCCCGCAAGACAGCAACTAGCCATAATTAATTTTAAAAAATCCGTCGCTCTTCCCTAAATTCGAGTTTATCATCATTCTAGTTTTTTTGTAGCAGTATACTCGTCTGCGATGCCTACCCGGTTAGAGAATCTGGGATTCTGTCTCCTCTGGCGTGATGTGGCCTCCTCATATTTTTCCTCCTGGGGACCGGCTTTTCTCTCATCTGATCGGTCTACTTCTGGTGCATCTCCGTCTTCTTTCGCCTCGCTTGACCTTGAAAAGCCCAAAACACTTCATATCGAATTAGGTGAAGCTGCTGACGGTAAATTGTTGCTTCAACTAGGACTGTCGATAAAATTCATGCGAAATTTAAACGCTATTTCAAAAAAGTTAGTGATACGCATTATTTATTTGTATAACATTCTCTTTTTCATCGAATGCTCTTGGTTTCTCTCTACACTTCCGTTCCCTTGAGAAAATTAGATTTGACATATACGCATCTTATGCTGTAATTGAAAAAAGTCTGTTGTCAGCTAAAAACCGTTAGGTCACTTGCACTTCTCGAAAGATTCAAAAAAGAACGCTCATTTGAGCGAAGGGGGCTGAATCAGCAGAGAACTTGATGTTCATGCGATGAGTGAAGGGTTTCTGATTCCTCTAGATGTAAAAACCACGAATCCGAAACCCACCGTCCCAGCGAGCAAGGGATCAGTTATTGCATGAGAAATTAATACCAGAAACGTAACATTACCGACGTTTTCCCAGGAGGGATATTATGTGTCCTTCCAAATTGGTGGTATCCGCCACTCAACCCGAAAAAATTGAACTCGAGATTTTCCTCTCGGTGATAGTCGTTGCTATCTCTTCTGCTCCAGCTTCCAGTAACATTATTTTTAGTGACATTTTTTTCGACCTATCGAGAAATCAAGACATTTTACCTATGCATGTACGTATCCGCCGCATAGGAGTGGCAGGTCTCTACTATATTATACCTATTTCCCAGTTTAAACTTTGGTAAGATGAAAAGCCTAACTATCTAGTTTTCGCTGAACTAACCAGAGGATACCAAGAGCTGTCTGTGGAGGTAGTCAACCTGATTAATTAACCCACAAGAGAATCAAACCTGATATCATATCCATATCGATCGACTAGTTGCTTCCTACTTTTCGGCATCTGCAGCTTCTCATCGAATCGGTCGTGAGACCATTTTTTGTCCGCACGGCTGGTCTTCTTCTTCTCTTCCTCTAAGTTTTCTTCCACATTCGTAGTGCGAGAATCATGCATGTAGTACCTCAAAAAAAATTGAATTTAAAGGAAAATTCAAGAAAATTCTTTTATGCAATGGTTGAAATTCATGATTTTTTTAAAAGTTCTTGTGTGGCTCAACGGCGGTGTTTGCAGACTACCAATCATCGATTAAATAGCTCGAACCAGGGGTCAAATGGAGCCGCCCAATTTGAGTTTACATGTATCCGCCGCTCAAAGTTTGGAGGAAAAAAGAAGAGGGGATGAAGGAAAGGGGTAAGAAAAAAGGGAGTTTTTTGTCAATAGTGTGTTTACATGTATCCGCCGACGGGACCGATCATAACCTCTGGCTACTTAACCTATTTAACCCCTGGCTCTAATTCCTTCCCATCGGAAAGTTTAGCAATCACAAAGAGAGTTTGAGTGCTCACCAGTCTGTTTTTTCCCATTATATTCAGATGACTAATTGTAAGAGAAAGACATGGCTTTGACAGAGCACGAGAGCGTGTGATGTGAAAGAGAGAATGCAGACGATCAGAAAAAGTTTCACTAGATTTCTTGGATAGTACATAGATTTGCGCATAGATTCTACCTGCACTTCGGGTTTGAGAAACTTACTGGTGCTTACGGTAGCGCTAACACGAATCCTCTTTTTCAACTCATTACTGAGCGAAAAGTTAATCTTTGACAAATTGAATGAAACAATATCCGTTTTTTTCAAAATTTACACCAGTTATACACAATGTGAGTGACCCAGTAAGGAGCTCTTGGTTTTACCAAGTTAGGTCAATAATTAACTTCAGGGTAGAATATAGACTGCGGCGAAATGGTTTCGAGCGCTGAGAAAAAGACGGCTCGTCCAACTCCTTTCAAATACGCCTTACCGTCCATGTTTGGGAATGTAGGCGGGACTCTCAATCATCTCATCCTCGTCGAGTTCCTTGTTTGTTGCTTCCTCTTCAGGCTCTTCTTCGTCATGCTCTTCTACCTTAAACGTCCAAAGTTTGCCACAAAACAACAAAAAAAACGGTGTCACAGGGAGGTTGTTGTTGCCGGCAAGCAGCCCGCGTCGAAGACTTTTGGTTATGAACACTCTCTTCAATGAGAGAGGTTCTCGTGTTGTTCTTCGGACGAGATGCGTCCGGAGAAGCGTTTTGATGTCCTTTGCAGTCCTGAGACTCTCATGCTGCACCTTGTGAAGGCGGAAATCGTTGTAGCAACGTGTTCATGCTATAGGCCTCGTGAGTGGGTTGTCAACCCGGCCTAGCATCGTTTTGGGTGGGAGTAGAGACGACTCGACTGTCGTTGACCGGAGGTAGGCAAGAGGCTATTTGACTGGCGCCTTGTTGTTGTTGTCTTGCCCAACGGGCAAATCTTCGTTCGCGAGACACTGGAGAAAGTCGTTGAAGCTCTCGACCCTCCACCGTTGTAAGCCCACTCTCTCTCTCTCTTTTTTTAACTCTCTATTTTTTTCTCTTTCTCATCTTTTTTTTGGCGCCTGGCCTCGCCATTGAAAAGCGCCTCGAAAGTATAGCGGAGTATCGGCTGATGTTTTGTACGGTGGCTTTCCCGGGACGGTCCGGCATCGCCCTCCTTTGACGAGCTATACTACCCAGTTTTGGTCCGCGGCGGGGTTTTTCCCGCTACCTCCCGGCACGAATTCTTTGTAGGGAAGCGTCCCTCTATCCAGCACCTGAGGTCGCGCTCGATTCCGGAGTGGATGATCTGGCTTCATCCATGACAGGCTCCTAAGGCTGTAGAGTCACAAATGGCCACTGTTGCCAGTGTGTTTCGAGTCAGGGAGGTGGTCGAAATTACGGCTTGGTGCTTATCCACAGAGAGCTTCTAGCACCGAGCTATGAGTGCAATCGGTAGAATGCACTATAAAACTCGCACGACTAACCTCTTCGTCGTTGCCATTGCCTTCTTCGGGAGTCTCGAAGCCATCGTCGCCATCCGCTTCTTTAGATGCGGCGTCTTCCTTCTCATTCTCATTATGAGTCTTCTCATTCTCAATTTAGAGCACTTTATAATAAAATGCCATGGGCTTTACTCATAAAATTTAGAAACTCTCATTCATTGCAGTGAAGGATCTACTTTAATGAGATGCGAGCGAGAAGTTAAGGTCAGATGAGAAAGAGAGAGAGAGAGAGAGAGAAAGAGAGAGAGAGAGAGAGAGAAAAGAGAGAGAGAGAAAGAGAGAGAGAGAAAGAGAGAGAGAAGAGAGAGAGAGAGAGAGAGAGAGAGAGAGAGAGAGAGATTAGGCTACATAAGAGCTCAATACTGAGCCGCTAGGTTCTAATTATCCTAAACCTCGCAGGAAAAGAAAGATTCCTCAATTTTCGAGCCCTGATTCCAATTGTTTTAGATGAACTTCTTATCCGAACTCCAACGTGTATGACTTCTTGTTAGAGGACAAAATGTTACATAAAACCTTTTTCCTTCATTATAACTTTTTTCAATTATTGTTTTCATGTTATAATATGTAAACCAAAAGGTACGAAAACCTCTAAGATTGACAGAAAAAAGAGGCTCTTATATACTCTATTGCATACTCAAGACCAGACATTTAAATACTAGACGAAAAATTGGCTTTAAACGCTCCGGTTTCGAAAATTTTCTTCATAGGTGATCATTTTGAGCATCAGAGACTCCGGTTTTAAAAAAAAAGTTATTTTTACATCAAAAAATTATTTTCAAATTAAACAATTATTTTTACATTAAAAAACGCTTAGGATTAGTAAAAGTTCACGCTCACGAGGTCGTAGTGCTTAGGCTAACGAGACCGTGTCAACAAAAAATGCCACTCTGCACTTTCTGGCGTCTGGTATGCCCGTGAGTATATAAGAGCCGAAAAAGTTACTAAAATAAGCAAAACTAGTCACATCCGTGACCTTCAACAACTTTGAATTGTTACCCTGACGTGCACAAATGGAATAAAGAATGAATGAATGAATGAATGAATGAAACATAGTGATTTACCAATAAACATGTCTCTGATTCAATTAACTGCACTAGTCGATCCGCATTCTGTCGGAACAATGTACCATTCTCTGACAAATTCGAACCAGTGTATTTATCCGAATCGCAGTGCTTTTGATATCTATTCGCAAATCTATGCGCTTTTCAAGAAATCTAGTGATACAAATGCGTTCATCATCTGCATCTTTTTTCTATACCATAGGTAAACTGCCAACTGGCAAAAAAATTTATAAGGCGTCCGACCTAGCGAACCTCTTCCTCACTCGAAATAAATGTATCAGACAGAGTTTTCACAGCTAAAATTGAAAGAAAAACCCTCAATTCTTCTAAATAAATAGAATTTTTCATTAACCATAGCTCAGCCTCAATTGGTTTCGTAATGTTTAAAAGGAAACTTTTAATCTTCTTAGCGATCGACCTATTGAAAAATCAAGACATGTTTAAGCTATGTTCTATACATCACACGCTCTCGCGCTTTCTGAAAGGCCTGCCGTTACCTCATGAATTGTCATCTTGATGTACACACACATTCTGTCTGCGAGTAAGAAGAAACAGCCTGATTAGAAAACCTAGCACTCTGGTTCTCTATTTTTGTTTTGAACTCGAGTTCAAGATTTACGAGAGTGAGCTAAGATTCAAAATTTGAAAAACCTTTTTTGAACAGCCTGTAGTTCTACATACATCATTTTATTTTTTGAATCTTAATTCAATTTGATAATACTTTTTATAGCCTTTCAGAGCAACAACACTATCCCAATTGAACAACAAAATTTAGTTTATATTCAAAACCGTGCAATCCATTCTACACAAAGAACTGTGAAACTCAAAATTCTATTTTTTGGCTTGATGGTGGTTACCTGATCTTTGGAGATTTCTGGCACTTGCTTCTTTTCTTCTAGTGGTTCTTCAGTTTCGGTCTTCTCGACTGCTATATCGGGTTCTTTAGTTGGTGATGGTTCTTCAGAAGGCTTGTCGTCCGGTTTTTCTTCGTCTCCCATATTGGATACTGCAAAGGAACACTGTTTTAGCTTGTGGTTCTTTGAAAAAACTAAAAAAACAAATTATTTTTAAGTGAAATTTCTCTTCGAATAAAAACACGAACCAAAAAGTTTGAACGCTTTAATACGAAAAACGAAAAAACCTTTCAGAGCTACGACGCCTGTGACGCTCACTAGAAACAATTTTGGCACAGCACCAAATAAGTCATAGCTTTTCACTCTCACAAAGAATGTCCCTGGATACCGTAAATTCTCAGTTTCATAGTGTGTCATATTCGCGATTTCGGGCGTAAAATTTTAGAATTCTTTATTTATCGTTAATTCATTATTAAATATTCAAATAGTGAAACTGACTTGCAGACGATGGTCTACAAGCAAATGGTAGAGATCGGGCGGGTGGTGTACATCGCGCAAGGAGAAAACACCGGAAAGCTCGCGACTATCGTCAACATCATCGACGGAAACAGAGTAAGTAGCTTCGGGAGACGTGATATTTATACAGCGTTCGCAAAATTTTAGTGATTCAGTTAGGAAAAAAAAAGGCACTTTTTGTGTTAAGTGCCCCTTCTCCCGCCAGAGGCTTCATACGTCTGACTTATTAACAATTACAAAAATTTTAATTTTTCAATAAAAAAATTTTAAAACATAAAACGCTTACGCTTAGGAAAAAGTTAACGCTAACGAGGCCGTACGGCTCAGGCTAACGAGACCGTATTAAAAAATGCCACTCTCATCTGACCCAATTGAATTTCTGGGGGAGGGGGCACTAAACGCAAAAAGGGCCAGGAAAAAGTTCGAATAGGAAATTTTGAAGATATGTAGCATTGAAAACTTTCGTTTTAAGTTCATTAATAATAATATAATTCAATTTTGCTTCATTCGTTTGCAGAGAAAAGTTTTAAACCCTGATTTTGTTTTTTTTTTCTTTTTTTGCACTTTAGGTACACCCCCCTACCAGAGGTTCAATGGGTCAGATGAGAGTGGCATTTTTTGATACGGTCTCGTTAGCCTAAGTGGCTCTTATTATTTCACGGGCATACCCTGCGTCTTTTCCCTACGAAAAATTGGCTTTAAAAGCTACGGTTTCGAAAATTTTCTTCATAGGTGATCATTTTGAGCATTAGAGACTCCGGTTTTTGAAAAAAAAGAAGTTATTTTTACATCAAAAAAGTTTTTTTTACATCAAAAAATTCTTTTTACATTAAACGATTATTTTCAGATTAAAAATTGATTTTTACATTTAAAAACGCTAAGGCTTAGTAAAAGTTTACGCTAACGAGACCGTATATAAAAAATGCCCCTCTGCACTGTCTGCCGTCTAGTATGCCCATGAGTATATAAGAGCAGCCTAAGCCGTACGGCCTCGTTAGCGTAAACTTTTTCTAAGCCTAAGCGTTTTTTTTTTAATGTAAAAATATTTTTTAAATGTAAAAATATTTTTTTAAGAAAATTTTTTTTTATAAATGTAAATAAGTCAGAAGTATGACCCATTGAACCTCTGGTGGGGGGGGTGTCCCTGAAGTGCAAAAGTGCCCTTATTCTTACTTCTTTGGGTCGGCCCATATGTTGCGCTTTACTTTTTTACTCCTAATTTTCTCTAGGTTTTTGTTTCATTTCACTTTTTAATTTTTTCCCCTAATTTTCCTTAATTCAATTCTTTATTCCGCTTGAAACAAAACATAATGTTAAGTGACGAAACAGATGACACTGTCACAAGAAAAGTGAATTCAGTGAAGGTTATGAAAAGTGAGATCTAAATATGACAAGAACAATGAGGGACATTTCATTTTAGGAAAATAGGAAAGCACAGGTGTCCCTGAAGTGCAAAAGTGCCCTTATTCTTACTTCTTTGGGTCGGCCCATATGTTGCGCTTTACTTTTTTACTCCTAATTTTCTCTAGGTTTTTGTTTCATTTCACTTTTTAATTTTTTCCCCTAATTTTCCTTATTTTCAATTTTAGTGTCAAGTGGAGGATGTAGCCGGTTTTCACCCTTTGCTTGACTTCTTATTGATAAAAAATTTGGCTCTTTTCTCCTTATGGGCATTCTATTGATATTCAGACATTACTAACAGATGCTTTTCCGGGTTACTATTCAGTTTTACAAAACTTCGGGGCTATTTTTTGATTCAAGTTAGTTACCGCAAGAAAATTTTATTTTACTCTCAGGTTCTCCTGGATGGACCAACCACCGGAGTGCTCCGTTGTGTCCGCAATTTAAAAGAGCTTCAACTCACAAAATTCAAGGTCAGTCAATATTCAAAAGCATTTTTTGGTTCTTTTTAATTGAAACTTACTATCTATCTAACTGTTTCCGATGAATCAGACAATACTCGGACCATAATTGAAACAGAAAAAAACGTAGATAACAGCATAAGGACGAATTAGATTTTTACACCACGAAAACATGTTTATATAAAGTGTTGCAACTTGATTGCCTCTCATTTCATTATTCGAAGAAGGTTTTTGAACTCTGCGAAACGTAATTTGTTTGCTTAGTTCGCGTATCACGACACTTCGTACCCGACACTTTTATCGCGACATTTTGTTATTTTTCACTTTTTTTGTTGTTGCTCAGGTTAAGATTACGATAGCTGAGCCAGCCGTACGGCTTAGCAGGGGTTAAATTGAGCCGCCCAATTCGGGTTTACATGTATCCGCCGCTCAAAGTTTGGAGGAAAAAAGAAGAGGGGATGAAGGAAAGGGGTAAGAAAAGAGAGGGAGTTTTTTGTCAAAAGTGTGTGTACATGTATCTGCCGACGGGACCGATCCGGTCACTATTTAACCCCTGCGGCTTAGGCAAGAGACCGCGTGAAGAAAATTCCTCAAATTTTTGTTTTTTTTTTTGGTTTTTTTTGCCGATTCGAAGTTTCGCAGGTACGAAGCGTTGATTCCTTATTTCGCTTTGAGGTGTACTATTGAAGTCGCATATGTGGAAGTTTTGACTCTGCGTTAAATGAGACCGGACTAAGGCATGTTTATACGCGCCGAGCGAGTTAGATAACAGATGGGTAAAGGCAAAAAGAATGAAAAAAGTAGAGAATAAATTGAAATAGAACGGAAGGAGAAGAGAATGTAGATCATTTCCGGCGTGAACATGTATGCGCCATAATGACTGGGCCGGGAACTAACCCCTGGTTTTGATGCGAAGAATGAAAAACTATCCTTTTTTGAATTTTTTTGTTTCGGCTCACGGAAGAAATCTTTTTTTTCTCTTTTCAAGTCATATGTATATATGAAAACAGAAAAACTCACTTTTATGTTTGGCGGGACTATTTTAAGGGAGTGAATAAACATTTCACGTCAGTTTTGGGTTTTTTTAATGCTTGAAATCTCTTTATTCTCTCTCTCGCAGAATTATTGTCATAGGCCTTTGCTGGCATGAGCGGTACTTTTTCAATGTTTTTGATAAGTTCAGGTTACATTTTGTCTCGATCGATACAGCGCGGTTCGATTCGGTTAAATTACCAAACGTTCTGAAATTATTTTTTTCTGCCGATCAGGGTGTTACTTAGCAACCGCACAATTTTTTCGAGCGCATAGATTTTTAAAAAAAGTTTCGAGTTCAACATTAATTTTTTCCAATTATTTGAACTTTCCCCACGGAAACTCCGAAAAAAGTTTTTCCCAAGTGCATAGGTTTCAATGTTTTTTTCGGGTTTTTGGATAGCGCATAGAATTTTTTACCTGTAGTGCGGGTAGGAGAAACATCCTGCTGCCGATTTAAAAACGCTTCAAGTTTTTTTCTAGTACTGATGATTGTAATCTTAATTTCTATCCGATTCCTCTCCCTGTTCGCCGAACTTTAGATGTAAGGGGCTCTCCGCCCGTAGCGGGTGATGCTTTTTGTTGAATATCAGCAGGTACGAACCGAATACACTCATTTAATAACTCTTCGATGCCTTCTTACTTCATCGAGCGTTGCTGGTTCTTACCACCCACTCAAGAAGTGAACATGGTGTTTCTCTGACCCGCACTGCGGGTAAAAAATCTATGCGCTCTCCAAAAACCCCAAAAAATCTTTGCGCTTGATAACCATTATTTTCGGATTTTTCGTAGGAAAATTCCAAATTAGTGAAAAAATTTAATGCTGAACTCTGAAATTTCAAAAATCTATGCGCTCGAAAAAAGTTGTGTGGGTGCTAAGAAACGCTCTGAAGGGAATAGATCAAGAAAATTTTGCATTAGAGAACGGCAGACTATAGAGACACAATAGCATGCCATGAAAACTAGTCAACACATAATAATGATAATAATCTTCCTCGCGCATGTTCACGCCCCGCGGCAGGGTACAAGCTCCCCTGAGATGCGGGACAGACCTATCCTGGTAGAACCAGTCGCTGCCTGCTAGATGACTGCTAGTGTGAATAGAAGCAAATTATAGCATAGTATGCTGCTATTATGCTAATAGCAGCATAGTTTGCTAATAGCATAGTATGCTAATAGCAGCATAATAATAGCAAAACTAGTGAACACATACGGAAAGAAAATTCTCAACGCTAGTCTTGTGAATGTATCATATATCAAGCATCCCACATCGAAGACTTGGTTATGAACACTCTCTTTAATGAGAGAAGTTCTCGTGTTCTTCGGACAAGATGCGTCCGGAGAAGGGTTTTGATGTCCTTTGCAGTCCTGAGACTGTCATGCTGCACCTTGTGAAGGCGGACATCGTTGTAGCAACCTGTTCATGCTATAGGCCTTGTGAGTGGGTGGTCAAGCCGGCCTAGCATCGTTTTGGGTGGGAGTAGAGACGTCTCGCCTGTCGTTGACCGGAGATAGGCAAGAGGCTATTTGACTGGCGCCTCGACTCGCCATTGAAAAGTCTAGCGGAGTATCGGCTGATGTTTTGTCCGGTGGCATGCCCAGGCCGGTCCGGCATCGCCCTCCTTTGACGAGCTATACTACCCAGTTTTGGTCCGCGGCGGGATTTCTCCCGCTACCTCCCAGCACGAATTATTCGTAGGGAGGCGTCCCTCTATCCGCCACCTGAGAACGCGCTCGATTTTGGACTGGATGATCCGGCTCCATCCGTGACAGGCTCTTAAGGCTGTAGAGTCACGAATGGCCACTGTTGCCAGTGTGTTTCGAGATCATCATATCATAGTTTTCACTACTTAAAAAATTGGAAGAAAAAAATCTTCATTTCTTTACATAAATGGGAAGTTTTATTAGCCATAACTCAGCTTCAAGCGGTTTCGTTGAGTTAAAAGTCAAACTTTTAGCCTACTTCACCGTGCGACCTTTTGAAAATCAAGACATGTTTTACCTATGCTTCCTGTTCACGAAACTATAGGATCAATATATTTATTTATCTATTTTTCATTTCTTGTGTCAAAAAATCTGAAAAAGTAATGGAGCGTTAGAATTCAACTTTTTACTTTGCAAAGTAATCTCTGGAAAGTGATCCCGTTAAACGCTCTAGGCCGCATCTTGTTAAGCGTTTAACGGGATCACTTTGCAGAGATTACTTTGCAAAGTGAAAGTTGAATTCTAAAGCTCCATAAGACAAAGATGAAATCTGAATGTTATGATTCAGTTGAACATCCGCGTAGCTCAAAGAACGAAGGGAGTGACGAAGGCCTTCGAAAGTGAAGACATCGTCAAGAAGTTCTCTGAGACAACTTGGGCGAAAAAAGTCGCTGCTAAAAAGATTGTCAGTTTGCAAGAACACTGATGGAGCGAAAATCTAAAATAAACGGCTCACATTTTAACGCAAATACGCTTGAAATTTAAAAATTTTTGTTTTCACTTTCATCATTTCGGGCATACATTCCCATGCATGGATATATACTCTGAACTTGTGATGAAAGTGTAGAACAAGTTATCACTTTAGCGGCTGTTTTACATTAACGAAAAGTGAAGTGTATGTAAGAATCAGTAGAAAGAAGCTTAAAATATGGGCTTAACAACTCGCTTGGTTCTCATTGTTCTAGACCCCCGCTCAAATAAGGGGTAGTTTTTTAATTGATGTATTTTCGTTCAAAGGAGGTAAGCTTTCGGGTATTACCGATTTGTTATAAATTTCGATGGACCCTAACCCCTTTAAACCCTAACCTTCTTCTTCTTCTTCTTCCTCGCGCTTGTTCCCGCCTCGCGGCAGGGTACGCGCTCCCCTGAGATGCAGGACACGCCTATCCTGGTAGAACCAGTGGCTGCCAGCTAGAACACTGCTAGTGTGAATAGCAGCAGTGGGGAGAGTCAGATTCGTGCATGAACACTACCAACATTTCTTAACCCCCTTGGTTTGGGTGGATCTGTCCGGGGTGGGAGTCGAACTCGGGACTCTTCGCACAATGGTCTATCACACTACCCTTTAAACCCTAACCATGGGTTAAATAGTGACCGGATCGGTCACGTCGGCGGATACATGTACACACACTATTGACAAAAAACTCCCTCTCTTTTCTTACCCTTTTCCTTCATCCCCTCTTCTTTTTTCCTCCAAACTTTGAGCGGTGGATACATGTAAACCCAAATTGGGCGGCTCCATTTAACCCCTGACCTTAACCCCTTACTTGAGGAAACGTCTTTGGCATTGGCTAGTAAATCTCAATTTCGTTTTAAATCTAATAAACTCTGAAAAGCTTTTGAGAACCCGGGAATTGCTTTTTCTGAAGTACTCATTGAAAATGGTGGGGAAATTTTAACCGAGCAATGTAAGACTCACGTATAGAAAACTTGAGACTTTTTCACATGTGTGTCGAAGAGATTTTTTTAGTTTTTCAATTTTATCAGTAAACTCTCAATTTGATTTTCGCCGCTTGGAGAGGAAGAACTAGAAAATATGTGAACTTCTATAAAGAAAACTCTGAGAAAGTGAGAGTGGAAAGTTCTTATTTTGAATGCGCGCTTTAGAATGCACCTAAAGGAAATATCTACTTGAAAAGTAGCAAAATCGAAATGTTGCGGTTCCTTTTGTGAGAATCTGAAGTTGAAATTCATCTGAAGAGCAAGAATTTCTTTTGTCTCTTTAATCATTGATCATGTTTAAACATGAATTTCATGTTCTAACAATAGTCTTGTTCCATTCTACCGTACGAGTTTGTTTTTTTTGGAGTTTGCGTCTGAAACCTACATATAGCATTCGTGTTTATGACAACACATCTATAGTCCGTTTTTTATTAACTGGTTTTTGTTTAATCATTGATTTTTCTTTTGAGCGAGCCAATATGACGGATTTCGATCGATTCAAACTACAGAAGGCGAAGTCGATAAGGAACCGACTGGTTCGAGTGGAGTTGGCCAAGCTAAAGAAGGCTGCCAGAAAGGCATAAGGGACCGTTGTTGTGTTGTTTTTCTCTATTTGTTTGGATAAAACAAACAATTATCTTTTGTTTTTCATGCAAGAAATTCGTAATTCTTACCATCTTCCAATTCGTAATCCTTACCATCTTCCAAAAAAGCGTGTAAATTATGAAGATTAATTATGGGGAAACGGCAGACTATCGAGAAAGATAAAGAGTAAATGATATAAATTAGAGAATACTATACAGACAGGGAATGCTTATCAGTGTCACTTGTGCATATGTAGTTCTCAGATTCGCGCATGGATTTCACCCGCGATGCGGTTTGAAGACGCACCGCACCTTGTTCGTAACATATAGAAAAGTATTCAAAACGAATCGTTCATTTAAAAACAAAACAACAATTCATATAAATCGAATAAATATGATAGAAAAACAAAGAAAGGGAATAGATATGTGAAGAGAAGGCGGAATTTGACAAGTTGCCCTGGAAACAGCAAATGGTCTCAGCCTTGTCCAGGCCCCAGGTCATCTGCACCGGCTTGGACTCGCACTCAAATATTGAGTCATTAATTAAATGAGTCAGTAGAATCAGAGATGAAGTGGGGTGATGAATGTAAACTACTTGTTGAGATTTGAAAGCTCAAGGATATTCAGGGGCAGACTTATCAAACACAACTTATTTGCCAGTCTTTCGGAATAAAAGTTTTTTTGCCATGGCAGAACCGAACTCGAAAAAACAAGAATGGTGCATCGCCAACTGTGCCGAAAGGCAACCGCTCACCGTATTATTCAGCTGCTTGCACTCATGCGAAGTGTAGGCGCAGCGGCCCTCGATGGTCTCGCGGCCGCTGATGCTCTCTTGCAGGCCGCGGATGTCGTAGCGGGTCGCGATGCGGACGCAGCTGTTCACGTTCGTCGAGCAGTTGTGCACCTGCAGCAAGAAGGGGTCGCACTGGGAACTCGACAACGTCTCCACATCGGAAATCTGTTAGCTATGCTCTCTTATTGAGGGTAGTTTCAATATATGCCTGGATGTAGATCAGCCGCGCCTTTAATAGGATGAGTAGATCAGCCGCGTCTTTAATAGGATGAGTTTATCGTCAAAGTCATTTCATTTGGCAAATATGAGAGTTTGATGCTCTCATCACAGACTGATATACGCATGCGATGAACTCATTCATAAGATGTCCATGAAATAAAGCATTATTACGTATCTTTCAAAAGTGTGGCAGGATTGACTAAGTCTCTATAAACGCTTATCCCTATTAAGGATCTTAGATGCCAAATGGGGTTACCTGACGCTTCGATTTATGGTACTTGATCCTCATCAAGGCCTCGAACATATGAAAAAATTTCGTCATATCCTTAAAAAGGTATCACGACATTTCGCACCATGACAACTCACAGCCTAAATTTCACAATCGAAATATTTTAATGAATTTTTCAGGTGAAGATTACGCTAACGAGGCCGTACGGCATAGTTCGAGACCGTATACAACGAATAGCCACATAATTAAAGCTTTGGAAAAAATTGCGAAATCCGGGTGCGAGTTGTCGGGCGAAATGAAGTGATGCAAAAAGCCATTGAACCATAAAAATAATTCCTCGTAATTAATGTGGGCTTCTAGCGCCCTTCACAAAGGTCCTAAAACTCAAGGGGTCTCCAGTCTTGAAAATTTTCAATAAGGTTTCGAGCGTTTCTAGCAACGTTCCTTTGTTCTCAATAGGGTTCTCGTATTATCATTTTAAGGGTCTACCGTTCTTGATAGGGTTTTCGGTCACCTTGCTAAAAAAATCCCCGCATTCTCACCTGGAACTGTCTCTGGAACTCGCGGTGTGAAGGCATCTCCCTCACTCTGAAGAAGTAGCACTCTATCGCGTACAGCATTGTGTACAGACAGCTCGAGAGCAAGGCAAACAACAGAAAGATTGCATGGCGCATCTCAGTCCCGCAAACCACTAATTTCGGCGGAAGTGTGAAGTTCTACAGCAATAAGTCGTGTGGACGTAAATACTAGAGCAGACGGTCGCGTGAACTTCAATGACGTGTTGTCGTACAAGGTGATGCGGCCAACAGCCGCGCGCTAGCCGATCCAATGACTCGAGAATTATGAGTCCTGATGACTTAGAGATGAGACGGAGACTATCTAAGCCGAGTCTTTAAGATTTATGGTCTTAATGTCTAGTAGAAAGACGTTGGAACGACGCAGTACATGCAATAAAGAGCAGGAGGGATAGCAAATTCGGGTCGGAGAAAAGGGGAGGGGGGGTTCGACTATGGTGGGGGAGGGGGTGGGAGGAAGGGGTAACAAGAGAGCCGCTCCGAGCTCGTCCTCGCATGTGACGGCGATTATGTGCGGGAAGCCGATATTCCTCTTGGCTTCGTCCGCTGTTTCTCTTCATCTTGCGCGCTGATTCGCGTTTGCCTTGCCGGCGATACTTCGCTTGCTAAGAGGATTGAGAGGGACTGAGGAGAAGGCCTGCTGAGATAATTGTGTGCTTTCCTGGGCTGCCTTCTTTAGCTATCCTCCGCCCCTTTTCTTAATTTTTCTCAACTTTTCGAATGCCTGTTGTTCTCCCTTCAAGGTTAACTTCCTATTTTCTCTCTCTCTTCTTGCTCCGTATCTCTCGTCTAATTCAATACGAAAAACTACATTTGCAGCATCTGAATAAATCCTTTATTTAGTCACGAATTTGCATTACTTCGAATAGCAGTTTGACACTCATTACAATGAATACACAAACGCTACTACAAACGAATGAAACGCCGCTTAATCTCTGATAAACAATGCTGATGACATGTGTTTGGGACTTTTGTCAATTATTATTTTGATAGATGGGTCCTTGCACTACTTTAATAGCTAAGATGTTCATGCCTTGATTACTGTAATACCAAGGGTCACGGCAAGACTAAATGCAGCCGGGAATGCTTAGGCTTACTATCTAACTATGTTCATGCTCACAAACGTTTATTGGAAGTCTAAATTGTATTTCTTCAAGAGTATAACTAAAAAGGCTCTTCATCCTTAAGAAAGATCATCTTTGTGTTATTACTCAAGTACTTCAGTCAAATTCATCTGAATAAAAAAGTAAACTAAACAATTTATCAAACACACTTATCACATGAGGTCACATACACATAACTACGGGTCTCAAATTTTGAATGAATGTGAAATTATACTTTAAAAAATGTTTTGCTTGATACAGATACTAGTGGGTTTGAAGTAGCATTCATTACAAGTGCATAGCGCTAATTGAATTTGGGATATCAGTTACGTGATATCTTCATTGGTTAGGAATGAATCATTATGTATGTAGCTTCTTAAAAATGATTTGAAAATCTCATCACATTGGATTTCTATTCAATAATGAATCTCAACAGTCATTCATCAATTCTAGGTTTCATAATCATCAGTCAAAAGTTCATTGAAATCTTCAAATCACTTATTTAAAGCAGTATGAATTTTTTTGAGAACTAAAAATAAAACAAATCACGAAAAAACACTTAGCCATCGTTCAGTGAATCAAGCTAATTTTTTCATGCGAAAAAAATTTCAGCGATCAGAAAATAGTATTTTCTTCAAGGAGACCAAATGGGGTTGCTACGCTATCCCTCATTTTCATTGCTTTATCTACTCACCCATCTCGAGAAGAGCAATGGCTGACCACGAATCCATTCCTAATTCTTGGAATGTTTTACGGTACTCATATTGTGGAGTACAATAATTTTACCGCTTGGCTCACTTTTTCCCTATCAATTATAGTACTCATCCCACCGGAGTTACTGGATTTATCTGAGAACTACTTTAAAGATACTTCAAATATATTCTTAGGTCCCGTTACATTGAAGAGAACCAAATTCATTCGAGTCCGTTATGGGAAGATGCTCCAGATGAATCTGAAACCCTTTTTACCACAATCAGAAAGGGGTCTTTTATTGAAACAGAACCGGCCCTCTCGAGCCACGGCCGATCATCTTCATCTGTTAAAGACAGCGTTGTAGTGGCCGAGAACGAAAGCTCGCGCCGGCTCATACAGATCGTGACGGACTCGAGCAACAGCGCCGTATTCCTCTTCCAAGAAGGAGAACTCCTGCCGCTCAATTCAACCATTATCAGCCAGCATTTAAAAACACAAAACATATGTCTTGCCGCAGTAAAGCGCTCGCTTAGGGTCAGAAAGAGAAAAAGAGGACCCCTTCCTCAGAAAGAGGAAAAGAGGACCCCTTCCTCAGAAAGAGAAAAAGAGGACCCCTTCCTCAGAAAGAGAAAAAGAGGACCCCTTCCCAAAAACTTCTTTTTGTATGTGATAACTCAATAATTTTCATAGCCTGCAGTACTCTCATGCGTCGGAATTTTCATTCTTCATTTTCATGTACATATGTTGAACGTAGAATCGAAATATAAAAACAATCTAACATGGATTTTACATATGAAATATATAACAAAAAGACTTTATCTATTTTATATTAGTATTAACTTCTTTCTTCCCTCAATAGTCTCACGAAACGTCTTTCCAAAGCCATTATATCATTAATTCTTACCAAACTGTGCACTGCACTAACTATATTCCAAATCATAGCATCGATGAATACCTCAAAAAGAGCGATGGCGATTCCGATGATCAAAAGAATGACTAGAAGGGAGAGGAAGACTGTGTTCACTACCGTGGGACCGATTCCGGAAACCTGCATCTCAAATTCTTTTATAGTTTTAACTAAGAGCGCAACTGTTTACTGCGAGATCAATTCATTTTGTTGGAGATCAATTCAACGAACAAAGTAAAGTTTGAATGAATCTCCTCCCCTATAGTCAATACTTCGACAACTGTTTGTCTATTACAGTTATCCCAATGAGAAATTATGGCTTTTAAGCATCGAGAAGATATCCTGAAAAAACTTTGTAAGTAGCTGTTTTCATGCAAATTTAACAAACACCCTTTTGATCTCCATGTTTGAAAAGTTCCAAGTTTTGTCATTCATACACGCACAACTAGTGTCCCAGTTCATAAGAACACGCTCGCGTGTTCTACAGTTTAGACATTCTCGAGTAAAAGAATGAGCAAATACTCACTTTCGGTTTGGGTAGATCAATTTCTTCCTTCGCATATCCCGTCCCATTTGGGACTACTCCATTGCTACTGCATCTACTGGATACTTTTCTCGGGGTACTCGTCGCCAGAGGGGAACCAATTGGAGTTTCCATTACGGATTGAACCTGAATGCTTTGTCCTTTATATGAGCTCTTTCCTTTTACAATCTGATTTTTCATATACTTTTCTCGGGGTACTCGTCGCCAGAGGGGAACCAATTGGAGTTTCCATTACGGCTCTCAGGGGTTTTGAACCAAAACATCAAATGAAGCACTCATTTCTATTGGTATTGAAAAGTTTTAGTGAGGAGCTTGAATTAAGAAGGAAAACTTCAAACATGAACTTTCACATATTTGTTTCATCAGGTTACTCATTATATGCCATAAGAAAACCCGAAAATTAGTTCAAAAATATGTATTAGCGATCGAGAAGTGATGGAATCAATAGGAAACAGTAGGACAAGCTGATTATACACACAAAGAATAACATCACTACAATGAAGCATAAAACATTCTAAAGCACATATGCAGTATTTAGAGCGTTAAATACTGTGAGCTAAACAACACATACAGTAACCGGACGAACATATACAGTAATGATAACTACGTACCAGACGGGAACCGTCTGCCCTCTCCACTTTCACCAATCGAACAGTGAATGTTGTCTGAAATGAGGAAAGAGAGAAAACTATAGCGCTCGAAGAAGCAACAAAACACAGTCCGGATTATAAGTCACTTGCAATTGTCAAAATATAAAAAAAACGACCGCTCATTCGAAGGGAAACCTAGAACAATGAGCAGAGAGCGAGTTTTTCCAGTTTTGGCCTTTTCTTATTCCCAATCTTTCTACGTTCTTTGCCCTGCATTTCTCACTCACTTTTCATTATTCTATGCCCACGCTCCAATCATGTCGTTTTTAAAATATTTTTCGACAAATGCAGATCACCTACAGGAAACAAAATTCGAATAAGAGAAGAGAGGGGAAAATCAAGAGCAAGTTTACTTTATCATTTTATTCGAGGTTGAAAAACCTGGATGATTAAAGAAAACTAATGAAAATCTTTCAAGCTTCTGAAAATTTAGGGGTAAATTTTCCAAATAAGCATTGCAAGCTTGGGCTCAAAGCAGGTCTTAGAACTTTTTTGAGGAAAAACCGTTCTTAGAAACTCAGGGCCTCAAATTTGAGAAATATATTGAGCCAAAATAAACAAAAAAACATGTTTGAGTTTTTTTTAATGGAATAATACCCTTCTTTTCAGAAAATCTTTCGAATGTCACCAATATCCTGATCAAGAAAACTATTTTACATACACATAGCATACTTTTCGAGCATTCATGAACAAGACATTTATTATGAAACAAAAGCCCTTAAAAATCTGCAAGCTTTTCAGTGCGTGCATTACTGAAAAGTTAGGAGCGCATAGAATAGTTTTGGAGACTCACTTAAGTGGGAACGCATGAAAAAAACCCATTTAAGAAAACCAGAACTCTTACCGCGACCCCAGCCACTACTCCCACGAGCACTCTTCTCATACCACCCCCCCCCCTTCCATGCAGATCCACCACCCTTCCCCATAATCAGTCCAACCACGTTCTCTTTGGGAGCTGCATCCTCGTTCCTCTGCACTTTCTGGCCTCCCTCCAACTTCTTCTGAAAGGGCTGGTCGACCTCTTGGGAAGTGCCTGGCTCTCCTTGCGCTACTCCTTTTGGTGCATCGTTGAAGAGGTTGGTTGTTGCCTCGAGAGATCGAGAGGTCGAGATGGTCGCCTTTTGTTCATTGCCATCAAACGGCAATTCAGACGAGCCCCCTGCATTTGCTTTCAGGTTCGGCAGTGTGTTGTATTTATTCAACCATGGCTGCTCTTGGCGCGGATTCTGCCGTGGCAGCGGGTAACGCGAGAACGAAATCTGCAGAGAAAAAAATATACAGAGTTGTTTTTTGAGTTTCTCGTGTGTTCAATGCCCTGAGCGGTAGATATCTTAGCTCTCCTCTTTTTGACCTTCAACAAACTTCACCATTTACGCTCTTTCGTCAAACTTTTCTTACCGTAATCAGCTCACCGAAATCCTGTTTACTAGTTTTTACGCTATTTTGTCAAACTTCTCTTATCTTAATCAAAAGAGCGTAGAAACTAGTGAACAGGATTTCGGTGAGCTGATTACGGTAAGAAAAGTTTGACAAAAGAGCGGAAAGAGTGTAAGCGTAAAGGTTGAAGCTTGTTAAAGGCCCTAATTTGGTCTCATTTCTGTTCAACATTAACCTCCTCCTTTTAAAAGTACCAATACACCTTTGTGCCAAGTAATCCAAACAAAGAGTTTCGGGGTGCAGCTAAAAAGGATACAGAGTTTCCCACGAAGATTTCCCCAAGAAAGACGTCTGAACGGAGGTTTGTCGGTTTATAGTTAAATCGAGAGAATTTATGGATTCTCGAGAATGAGATAGCCTTGACGCAAAAACCCTTTGCAGCTCGGAACAAAGGATCGTCACCAGAAGGTAGAACTTCAACATTCAACTCCTGGGTCCTAACCATTCCGGTCTTATAATGTTTCGGCACTTGAATTCATTTGAGCGCAAAAAAATTGAAACCTCTCTAGGCTCCTCCACAGACGGATTCGACTCAATCTCCCGCAGCACTCGCTGAGATGGAAATCGGAATGTCGTGCCACGGGTCAGAAGTGGAATTCGCGGCCTTCAAAGCAAGCGACAGACTTCATAGTTAGTTTTTTCTATTGAGAGATCGATTACACCGATTTGTAAGCTCATCACTATATGATTGTTCGTTGAGTCTTATCCTCTCTCTCTCTCCCTTTTTTCTTCTGCTCTCTCTATCTATCTCTAACTGCCTCTTTCTAACTCTCTCTTTTTTACTCCTATAAATTTACTGTTCGCAGATCGAGAACTTAACCAGCTATAGAAAAGATTTTGGATTCGAAAAAGACGACCAACTTAGAAAAGAGTGGCCGGATAAACTGAGCGGAGGCCTCATTGAAGAAAGCTTTCTGCGACAGAATGTGCACCCAAAGATGCTTCGCATATGTCCGAGACGGGCATGTGTAGCGGAGCACGCGAGACTGCGGCTTTTTGCTATCCACCTGCATTACCATAAAATGTCACAATAACTAAAAATGACATTATCGCATCTACTCAGTCAGTGTCATTACTACTCAGGCGTTGAATGGGACCGGTGAAAGGGATGTTTGTTTGCGTTGAGCGAGTTAGGAAAGGTATGAAAAAGGCAAAAAATAACAAATAGAAGAAAATGTAGATCATTTCGGCACGAACATGTATGCGTCAACATAGCAGATCTGGTTATTATTTAACCCTTTTTACAACCTTTTAAACAATGAGCGACATTCCAGTCTTCATTCTACGTTCTCATCCTCAACATCAACAAAAAACAGATGACAATTTTTTTATGGCCCCACGACAATTGAACTTCACTTAATATTTAAATTGAACCTCACTTAATAGCCAATGACATCAATTAATCCTTTTTTGCAAGATTTACAAGATTAAAACTGTTTTGATAACTTTCTGTTATTCTTTCCAAATTGTTTTTTATCGCAAGTCAACGGCGGAATATCGTTTGGGCTCGTTCGGGATACGGTGGTCCGCTCACATACAACTAACATACTGGCAATTTTATTTACCCGCTGTTTCAGATTGATTTCCGGTTTTTTGCGTTCTCATTACACGCGATTGTATACTAATGCTTCCCGAAATGAACCCAAACCAACCTTGGCGAATCCATTGGCTTCAACTGCAGTGTTATTGTTGTTGAGATTGGGAATGACGGGCACAATGTGTGGCTGATACTCTTCCGTCGGCATTAGTATCAGCTCATTCCGAATGTAATCCACTTTGGACAAGTCACTCCTGCCATCAGAATCTCTATTCATACCAAACTAATGGGGGCTGTTGACCTTATTTTTTGTGTGTATGGTTGCCCTCTGTTTCATTCCCACCCTTGCCTTTTCAACACTGGTCTCGATATGGAACATCGAACTTGTATACTTCAAGAATTTAGCACCCTCTTCTGTTCCCTTGTTGTCTCTCTCTCTCTGAGAAAAAACACAGAAATCCTCAATTTTTATTGGAAAGGAAGACCCCTTGTTCGGTCTTTAGCCTTTTGCCCGAAACGTTCGCTCCTTGACCTCTTTTCCACCGAAAAGACCGAGTATAACAATACTGAGTATATTCTCTCTCTAAATCTTTCTCTCTCGCGCATTTATTTCAAGAAGGTTCTCGAAATGCGAGGTCACGCATTAAAAGGCGAAGTTTCACTCTACTTTTTCAATTCGCTGTCTCCTCCGCTCCTTTTTTCTTGCTTTTCCACTCATTACCCATTCAGGCGTGATCTTCGAACGGAGTAAGCAGGGCCTCCACTCATTCTTTCGAAAGACCCCCCTAACCATTTCAATTGATGCACTTTCTGACTGCCGTGATAGATGAGCACACCCTTGTGCGTAGCTCCGATGTAACCACTCACAGACGGATTCTTTGATTCCTAAAACTTTCACAGTACTATCATCAGGAACACCCCAACTAATTAGGGTAAAGAGTATTAATCAACAAAGGGTTGTTCTTTTCTCTATTTTTTTGTTTATACCGTGAATATAAGCCCCCGCGGGTATTCTATGTCGTTTGTTTTAAAAGAATACCAACGGTCATATCAAACGTACATATGTCTTAAGAGAGACTTGCTGGATGCAAAATCAACTGTTTTTACGGGATAAAAAGGGTTTTTATGTTAGAATCCCCGTTTATAAAAACCCAACAGCGCTCGATAATGAGGCCAGTTATCAGAAAAAGGAAAACTAGAAAATTCAACCCTTTACTTTTCCGAATTTTTTTTAGCGTCTCTGAGCTTTGATATGTGTTTCTTGTACTTCTACAATCAGACTCTCGCCCTTCTCTCAAATTCGAGTTAATTGTTTGACTTTGAATCGAACAAATAAGATACATTTTTTGAATCTTTTTCTCTCGCTTTATCAATCTTATTTTGGGCTCTTCCAAAGTCTTTTTTCTTCATTCTCATTATTCCAGTACTTACCCACTCTCTCTCTCTCTCTCTCTCTCTCTCTCTCTCTCTCTCTCTCTCTCTCAGCTATTGCTGTCTGTGTTCTTTCTATGACTCGCTGTCTTTCTTTCTCGAAAAATTTTTTCTTAACATATTTTTCAACGCCGAGAACTGTGAATTGACTCTAGAATTACGTAAAACGGAAAACCCCGCTTTTCTCTAAACCTCTCTCTCTCTCACAATATTTCTTTGCGTGTCCACTTTTCTGGCTCTTTCTCACTCTTTTAACCTTCTGTGCCCGAACACTCATAAATAGTCGAGGGGATCAGAAACGACTTAGATGTCAACTGAAATTAAGAAGAGAACAAGGAAAAAAAGAGAGAAGAAATTAAAGCAGGGAGAAAAAAGAGAAAGGAATACAGAGAGAGAGAGAGAGAGAGAGAGAGACTGCTGAAAAGAGGGAATAGATAAACATGTGAAACAAAGAAAAAAGTAGCGACAAAGAAAAAGAAAGGGAAGGTGGAGGAAGAGAGGAAGAAAGAGAGACAAAGTAACAGAGGGAGAAAAATAGTAAGATAAAGCAAAACAGAGAAAGGAAAAGAAGCGATAGATAGATAGATAGAGAGAGAGAGAGAGAGAGAGAGTAGCTTTCCCTCCCTTCCCCATCGTGAAGTACTCGATCTCTCCATCGCATGTTCTCCTTCCGAATTGCATTCTTTAGATTCCACTTAGCTGACCTCAACTTCATCAACAATGCTAATTTACATGCTAGTCTATCCGAACACTAGTATTATTCTTTCTCTCTCTCTCTCTTGATTTCACTCTTTTCTTACATAGTTTTTCTTATATCTCTTTTTTCTTCCTATATCTATATATCTCTTCTTTTTTCTTTATTTATTCTTCTTTCTAATCTCTCTTTCTCTTTCTCTCTCTCTCTCTCTCTCTCTCTCTGTCACCCAATCCATATTTATCTCTGACCTTGACTGTGAATGGATCGAAGCCATAAGTTTCGACTTCGGAAGCAAACTGGAGAAACTGCAACTCCGCTTCACTTGTTGACATTCCTCTGAAGAAGAACAAAAACCTCCATTTGCACTACTTTTCTCATTTGAGATTCTTTATAACCTTGTAGAGCTTTACTCAGTTTACTTCTAAAATTCTAGAGCAGCTTCCTAGACGCTCTACAAAAAATATATTCAATCTATGTCCTTCACCACAAAATTCGACTTGTTTGCGCGAAACTTTTCACGATAAACTAAAGTTTGCCGACTACAGGTTTGAATATAATTTGGTAAGCGTAGTTAGAAACACCGAAAAACGATAAAACACTTGAACAATTCAATTATAGAAGCTTTTGAGAGAGCGTAAAAAGATCAAAAAACGCCGAAAAAGCAACAAATGTCTCTCTTCTAACATTCAATTCGAGCCGTAAACATTGAAAAATAGTGATTGCACCAATTTCGGCAACAAGTAAAGTAGATCGGAGTTATACCGTAGTCTTTCCGTGCTCATCGATCAATTCATAGTTTATAAAAGCTAAAATTTGCTCTTCTTCAATGTCATTTATTCATTTTTGCTTATGATCTTTCTAGCGTACACATTCTCGCCCGAACAAGAGGCAGATAGAGAAGCAAAGCATTTATTTGCATTACTCTCCATCAGAGATGAATAAAGTGCTTCCTTTTTTCCGAGATGTATTAAATCTTTCATGCTTCTCTATACTCTTATTCCTCTCTCTCTCATCTCGTCTAACTCTCTTTCTCTATACTCTTATTCCTCTCTCTCTCATCTCGTCTAACTATCTTTCTCTATACTCTTATTCCTCTCTCTCTCATCTCGTCTAACTCTCTTTCTCTATACTCTTATTCCTCTTTCTCTCATCTCGTCTAACTATCTTTCTCTATACTCTTATTCCTCTCTCTCTCATCTCGTCTAACTATCTTTCTCTATACTCTTATTCCTCTCTCTCTCATCTCGTCTAACTCTCTTTCTCTATACTCTTATTCCTCTTTCTCTCATCTCGTCTAACTCTCTTTCTCTATACTCTTATTCCTCTCTCTCTCATCTCGTCTAACTCTCTTTCTCTATACTCTTATTCCTCTCTCTCTCATCTCGTCTAACTCTCTTTCTCTATACTCTTATTCCTCTCTCTCTCATCTCGTCTAACTCTCTTTCTCTATACTCTTATTCTTCTCTCTCTCATCTCGTCTAACTCTCTTTCTCTATACTCTTATTCCTCTCTCTCTCATCTCGTCTAACTCTCTTTCTCTATACTCTTATTCCTCTCTCTCTCATCTCGTCTAACTCTCTTTCTCTATACTCTTATTCCTCTCTCTCTCATCTCGTCTAACTCTCTTTCTCTATACTCTTATTCTTCTCTCTCTCATCTCGTCTAACTCTCTTTCTCTATACTCTTATTCCTCTCTCTCTCATCTCGTCTAACTCTCTTTCTCTATACTCTTATTCCTCTCTCTCTCATCTCGTCTAACTCTCTTTCTCTATACTCTTATTCCTCTCTCTCTCATCTCGTCTAACTCTCTTTCTCTATACTCTTATTCCTCTCTCTCTCATCTCGTCTAACTCTCTTTCTCTATACTCTTATTCCTATCTCTCTCATCTCGTCTAACTCTCTTTCTCTATACTCTTATTCCTCTCTCTCTCATCTCGTCTAACTCTCTTTCTCTATACTCTTATTCCTCTCTCTCTCATCTCGTCTAACTCTCTTTCTCTATACTCTTATTCCTCTCTCTCTCATCTCGTCTAACTCTCTTTCTCTATACTCTTATTCCTCTCTCTCTCATCTCGTCTAACTCTCTTTCTCTATACTCTTATTCTTCTCTCTCTCATCTCGTCTAACTCTCTTTCTCTATACTCTTATTCCTCTCTCTCTCATCTCGTCTAACTCTCTTTCTCTATACTCTTATTCCTCTCTCTCTCATCTCGTCTAACTCTCTTTCTCTATACTCTTATTCCTCTCTCTCTCATCTCGTCTAACTCTCTTTCTCTATACTCTTATTCCTCTCTCTCTCATCTCGTCTAACTCTCTTTCTCTATACTCTTATTCCTCTCTCTCTCATCTCGTCTAACTCTCTTTCTCTATACTCTTATTCCTCTCTCTCTCATCTCGTCTAACTCTCTTTCTCTATACTCTTATTCTTCTCTCTCTCATCTCGTCTAACTCTCTTTCTCTATACTCTTATTCCTCTCTCTCTCATCTCGTCTAACTCTCTTTCTCTATACTCTTATTCCTCTCTCTCTCATCTCGTCTAACTCTCTTTCTCTATACTCTTATTCTTCTCTCTCTCATCTCGTCTAACTCTCTTTCTCTATACTCTTATTCCTCTCTCTCTCATCTCGTCTAACTCTCTTTCTCTATACTCTTATTCCTCTCTCTCTCATCTCGTCTAACTCTCTTTCTCTATACTCTTATTCCTCTCTCTCTCATCTCGTCTAACTCTCTTTCTCTATACTCTTATTCCTCTCTCTCTCATCTCGTCTAACTCTCTTTCTCTATACTCTTATTCCTCTCTCTCTCATCTCGTCTAACTCTCTTTCTCTATACTCTTATTCTTCTCTCTCTCATCTCGTCTAACTCTCTTTCTCTATACTCTTATTCCTCTCTCTCTCATCTCGTCTAACTCTCTTTCTCTATACTCTTATTCCTCTCTCTCTCATCTCGTCTAACTCTCTTTCTCTATACTCTTATTCTTCTCTCTCTCATCTCGTCTAACTCTCTTTCTCTATACTCTTATTCCTCTCTCTCTCATCTCGTCTAACTCTCTTTCTCTATACTCTTATTCCTCTCTCTCTCATCTCGTCTAACTCTCTTTCTCTATACTCTTATTCCTCTCTCTCTCATCTCGTCTAACTCTCTTTCTCTATACTCTTATTCCTCTCTCTCTCATCTCGTCTAACTCTCTTTCTCTATACTCTTATTCTTCTCTCTCTCATCTCGTCTAACTCTCTTTCTCTATACTCTTATTCCTCTCTCTCTCATCTCGTCTAACTCTCTTTCTCTATACTCTTATTCCTCTCTCTCTCATCTCGTCTAACTCTCTTTCTCTATACTCTTATTCCTCTCTCTCTCATCTCGTCTAACTCTCTTTCTCTATACTCTTATTCCTCTCTCTCTCATCTCGTCTAACTCTCTTTCTCTATACTCTTATTCTTCTCTCTCTCATCTCGTCTAACTCTCTTTCTCTATACTCTTATTCCTCTCTCTCTCATCTCGTCTAACTCTCTTTCTCTATACTCTTATTCCTCTCTCTCTCATCTCGTCTAACTCTCTTTCTCTATACTCTTATTCTTCTCTCTCTCATCTCGTCTAACTCTCTTTCTCTATACTCTTATTCCTCTCTCTCTCATCTCGTCTAACTCTCTTTCTCTATACTCTTATTCCTCTCTCTCTCATCTCGTCTAACTCTCTTTCTCTATACTCTTATTCCTCTCTCTCTCATCTCGTCTAACTCTCTTTCTCTATACTCTTATTCCTCTCTCTCTCATCTCGTCTAACTCTCTTTCTCTATACTCTTATTCCTCTCTCTCTCATCTCGTCTAACTCTCTTTCTCTATACTCTTATTCTTCTCTCTCTCATCTCGTCTAACTCTCTTTCTCTATACTCTTATTCCTCTCTCTCTCATCTCGTCTAACTCTCTTTCTCTATACTCTTATTCCTCTCTCTCTCATCTCGTCTAACTCTCTTTCTCTATACTCTTATTCTTCTCTCTCTCATCTCGTCTAACTCTCTTTCTCTATACTCTTATTCCTCTCTCTCTCATCTCGTCTAACTCTCTTTCTCTATACTCTTATTCCTCTCTCTCTCATCTCGTCTAACTCTCTTTCTCTATACTCTTATTCCTCTCTCTCTCATCTCGTCTAACTCTCTTTCTCTATACTCTTATTCCTCTCTCTCTCATCTCGTCTAACTCTCTTTCTCTATACTCTTATTCCTCTCTCTCTCATCTCGTCTAACTCTCTTTCTCTATACTCTTATTCCTCTCTCTCTCATCTCGTCTAACTCTCTTTCTCTATACTCTTATTCCTCTCTCTCTCATCTCGTCTAACTCTCTTTCTCTATACTCTTATTCCTCTCTCTCTCATCTCGTCTAACTCTCTTTCTCTATACTCTTATTCTTCTCTCTCTCATCTCGTCTAACTCTCTTTCTCTATACTCTTATTCCTCTCTCTCTCATCTCGTCTAACTCTCTTTCTCTATACTCTTATTCCTCTCTCTCTCATCTCGTCTAACTCTCTTTCTCTATACTCTTATTCCTCTCTCTCTCATCTCGTCTAACTCTCTTTCTCTATACTCTTATTCCTCTCTCTCTCATCTCGTCTAACTCTCTTTCTCTATACTCTTATTCCTCTCTCTCTCATCTCGTCTAACTCTCTTTCTCTATACTCTTATTCCTCTCTCTCTCACCTCGTCTAACTCTCTTTCTCTATACTCTTATTCCTCTCTGTCTCATCTCGTCTAACTCTCTTTCTCTATACTCTTATTCCTCTCTCTCTCATCTCGTCTAACTCTCTTTCTCTATACTCTTATTCCTCTCTCTCTCATCTCGTCTAATGCAGTGTTTTTATTTGCGAAAAACATAATGAAACATAACGACATCCCGTTTTTTTTTCCATGTTATGTTAACAACTAAAAGTGTTCTCAAATACTCTCTCGCCGCAGACAACGAGAGACACCGCGACTTCTATGTCACAGAAAGGGCACAAAATACCGTACACCATGCACATTTGAAGCGCTATTCCATTTGAGACTATTATTTATACAAATTTTAGTTGTGAACATAACGTGGAAAAAAAAACGGGATGTCGTTATGTTTCATTATGTTTTCGCAAATAAAAACACTGCATAACTCTCTTTCTCTATACTCTTATTCTTCTCTCTCTCATCTCGTCTAACTCTCTTTCTCTATACTCTTATTCCTCTCTCTCTCATCTCGTCTAACTCTCTTTCTCTATACTCTTATTCCTCTCTCTCTCATCTCGTCTAACTCTCTTTCTCTATACTCTTATTCCTCTCTCTCTCATCTCGTCTAACTCTCTTTCTCTATACTCTTATTCCTCTCTCTCTCATCTCGTCTAACTCTCTTTCTCTATACTCTTATTCCTCTCTCTCTCATCTCGTCTAACTCTCTTTCTCTATACTCTTATTCCTCTCTCTCTCATCTCGTCTAACTCTCTTTCTCTATACTCTTATTCCTCTCTCTCTCATCTCGTCTAACTCTCTTTCTCTATACTCTTATTCCTCTCTCTCTCATCTCGTCTAACTCTCTTTCTCTATACTCTTATTCCTCTCTCTCTCATCTCGTCTAACTCTCTTTCTCTATACTCTTATTCCTCTCTCTCTCATCTCGTCTAACTCTCTTTCTCTATACTCTTATTCCTCTCTCTCTCATCTCGTCTAACTCTCTTTCTCTATACTCTTATTCCTCTCTCTCTCATCTCGTCTAACTCTCTTTCTCTATACTCTTATTCCTCTCTCTCTCATCTCGTCTAACTCTCTTTCTCTATACTCTTATTCCTCTCTCTCTCATCTCGTCTAACTCTCTTTCTCTATACTCTTATTCCTCTCTCTCTCATCTCGTCTAACTCTCTTTCTCTATACTCTTATTCCTCTCTCTCTCATCTCGTCTAACTCTCTTTCTCTATACTCTTATTCCTCTCTCTCTCATCTCGTCTAACTCTCTTTCTCTATACTCTTATTCCTCTCTCTCTCATCTCGTCTAACTATCTTTCTCTATACTCTTATTCCTCTCTCTCTCTCATCTCGTCTAACTCTCTTTCTCTATACTCTTATTCCTCTCTCTCTCATCTCGTCTAACTCTCTTTCTCTATACTCTTATTCCTCTCTCTCTCATCTCGTCTAACTCTCTTTCTCTATACTCTTATTCCTCTCTCTCTCATCTCGTCTAACTCTCTTTCTCTATACTCTTATTCTTCTCTCTCTCATCTCGTCTAACTCTCTTTCTCTATACTCTTATTCCTCTCTCTCTCATCTCGTCTAACTCTCTTTCTCTATACTCTTATTCCTCTCTCTCTCATCTCGTCTAACTCTCTTTCTCTATACTCTTATTCCTCTCTCTCTCATCTCGTCTAACTCTCTTTCTCTATACTCTTATTCCTCTCTCTCTCATCTCGTCTAACTCTCTTTCTCTATACTCTTATTCCTATCTCTCTCATCTCGTCTAACTCTCTTTCTCTATACTCTTATTCCTCTCTCTCTCATCTCGTCTAACTCTCTTTCTCTATACTCTTATTCCTCTCTCTCTCATCTCGTCTAACTCTCTTTCTCTATACTCTTATTCCTCTCTCTCTCATCTCGTCTAACTCTCTTTCTCTATACTCTTATTCCTCTCTCTCTCATCTCGTCTAACTCTCTTTCTCTATACTCTTATTCTTCTCTCTCTCATCTCGTCTAACTCTCTTTCTCTATACTCTTATTCCTCTCTCTCTCATCTCGTCTAACTCTCTTTCTCTATACTCTTATTCCTCTCTCTCTCATCTCGTCTAACTCTCTTTCTCTATACTCTTATTCCTCTCTCTCTCATCTCGTCTAACTCTCTTTCTCTATACTCTTATTCCTCTCTCTCTCATCTCGTCTAACTCTCTTTCTCTATACTCTTATTCCTCTCTCTCTCATCTCGTCTAACTCTCTTTCTCTATACTCTTATTCCTCTCTCTCTCATCTCGTCTAACTCTCTTTCTCTATACTCTTATTCTTCTCTCTCTCATCTCGTCTAACTCTCTTTCTCTATACTCTTATTCCTCTCTCTCTCATCTCGTCTAACTCTCTTTCTCTATACTCTTATTCCTCTCTCTCTCATCTCGTCTAACTCTCTTTCTCTATACTCTTATTCTTCTCTCTCTCATCTCGTCTAACTCTCTTTCTCTATACTCTTATTCCTCTCTCTCTCATCTCGTCTAACTCTCTTTCTCTATACTCTTATTCCTCTCTCTCTCATCTCGTCTAACTCTCTTTCTCTATACTCTTATTCCTCTCTCTCTCATCTCGTCTAACTCTCTTTCTCTATACTCTTATTCCTCTCTCTCTCATCTCGTCTAACTCTCTTTCTCTATACTCTTATTCCTCTCTCTCTCATCTCGTCTAACTCTCTTTCTCTATACTCTTATTCTTCTCTCTCTCATCTCGTCTAACTCTCTTTCTCTATACTCTTATTCCTCTCTCTCTCATCTCGTCTAACTCTCTTTCTCTATACTCTTATTCCTCTCTCTCTCATCTCGTCTAACTCTCTTTCTCTATACTCTTATTCTTCTCTCTCTCATCTCGTCTAACTCTCTTTCTCTATACTCTTATTCCTCTCTCTCTCATCTCGTCTAACTCTCTTTCTCTATACTCTTATTCCTCTCTCTCTCATCTCGTCTAACTCTCTTTCTCTATACTCTTATTCCTCTCTCTCTCATCTCGTCTAACTCTCTTTCTCTATACTCTTATTCCTCTCTCTCTCATCTCGTCTAACTCTCTTTCTCTATACTCTTATTCCTCTCTCTCTCATCTCGTCTAACTCTCTTTCTCTATACTCTTATTCCTCTCTCTCTCATCTCGTCTAACTCTCTTTCTCTATACTCTTATTCCTCTCTCTCTCATCTCGTCTAACTCTCTTTCTCTATACTCTTATTCCTCTCTCTCTCATCTCGTCTAACTCTCTTTCTCTATACTCTTATTCTTCTCTCTCTCATCTCGTCTAACTCTCTTTCTCTATACTCTTATTCCTCTCTCTCTCATCTCGTCTAACTCTCTTTCTCTATACTCTTATTCCTCTCTCTCTCATCTCGTCTAACTCTCTTTCTCTATACTCTTATTCCTCTCTCTCTCATCTCGTCTAACTCTCTTTCTCTATACTCTTATTCCTCTCTCTCTCATCTCGTCTAACTCTCTTTCTCTATACTCTTATTCCTCTCTCTCTCATCTCGTCTAACTCTCTTTCTCTATACTCTTATTCCTCTCTCTCTCACCTCGTCTAACTCTCTTTCTCTATACTCTTATTCCTCTCTGTCTCATCTCGTCTAACTCTCTTTCTCTATACTCTTATTCCTCTCTCTCTCATCTCGTCTAACTCTCTTTCTCTATACTCTTATTCCTCTCTCTCTCATCTCGTCTAATGCAGTGTTTTTATTTGCGAAAAACATAATGAAACATAACGACATCCCGTTTTTTTTTCCATGTTATGTTAACAACTAAAAGTGTTCTCAAATACTCTCTCGCCGCAGACAACGAGAGACACCGCGACTTCTATGTCACAGAAAGGGCACAAAATACCGTACACCATGCACATTTGAAGCGCTATTCCATTTGAGACTATTATTTATACAAATTTTAGTTGTGAACATAACGTGGAAAAAAAAACGGGATGTCGTTATGTTTCATTATGTTTTCGCAAATAAAAACACTGCATAACTCTCTTTCTCTATACTCTTATTCTTCTCTCTCTCATCTCGTCTAACTCTCTTTCTCTATACTCTTATTCCTCTCTCTCTCATCTCGTCTAACTCTCTTTCTCTATACTCTTATTCCTCTCTCTCTCATCTCGTCTAACTCTCTTTCTCTATACTCTTATTCCTCTCTCTCTCATCTCGTCTAACTCTCTTTCTCTATACTCTTATTCCTCTCTCTCTCATCTCGTCTAACTCTCTTTCTCTATACTCTTATTCCTCTCTCTCTCATCTCGTCTAACTCTCTTTCTCTATACTCTTATTCCTCTCTCTCTCATCTCGTCTAACTCTCTTTCTCTATACTCTTATTCCTCTCTCTCTCATCTCGTCTAACTCTCTTTCTCTATACTCTTATTCCTCTCTCTCTCATCTCGTCTAACTCTCTTTCTCTATACTCTTATTCCTCTCTCTCTCATCTCGTCTAACTCTCTTTCTCTATACTCTTATTCCTCTCTCTCTCATCTCGTCTAACTCTCTTTCTCTATACTCTTATTCCTCTCTCTCTCATCTCGTCTAACTCTCTTTCTCTATACTCTTATTCCTCTCTCTCTCATCTCGTCTAACTCTCTTTCTCTATACTCTTATTCCTCTCTCTCTCATCTCGTCTAACTCTCTTTCTCTATACTCTTATTCCTCTCTCTCTCATCTCGTCTAACTCTCTTTCTCTATACTCTTATTCCTCTCTCTCTCATCTCGTCTAACTCTCTTTCTCTATACTCTTATTCCTCTCTCTCTCATCTCGTCTAACTCTCTTTCTCTATACTCTTATTCCTCTCTCTCTCATCTCGTCTAACTCTCTTTCTCTATACTCTTATTCCTCTCTCTCTCATCTCGTCTAACTCTCTTTCTCTATACTCTTATTCCTCTCTCTCTCTCATCTCGTCTAACTCTCTTTCTCTATACTCTTATTCCTCTCTCTCTCTCATCTCGTCTAACTCTCTTTCTCTATACTCTTATTCCTCTCTCTCTCATCTCGTCTAACTCTCTTTCTCTATACTCTTATTCCTCTCTCTCTCATCTCGTCTAACTCTCTTTCTCTATACTCTTATTCCTCTCTCTCTCATCTCGTCTAACTCTCTTTCTCTATACTCTTATTCCTCTCTCTCTCATCTCGTCTAACTCTCTTTCTCTATACTCTTATTCCTCTCTCTCTCATCTCGTCTAACTCTCTTTCTCTATACTCTTATTCCTCTCTCTCTCATCTCGTCTAACTCTCTTTCTCTATACTCTTATTCCTCTCTCTCTCATCTCGTCTAACTCTCTTTCTCTATACTCTTATTCCTCTCTCTCTCATCTCGTCTAACTCTCTTTCTCTATACTCTTATTCCTCTCTCTCTCATCTCGTCTAACTATCTTTCTCTATACTCTTATTCCTCTCTCTCTCTCATCTCGTCTAACTCTCTTTCTCTATACTCTTATTCCTCTCTCTCTCATCTCGTCTAACTCTCTTTCTCTATACTCTTATTCCTCTCTCTCTCATCTCGTCTAACTCTCTTTCTCTATACTCTTATTCCTCTCTCTCTCTCATCTCGTCTAACTCTCTTTCTCTATACTCTTATTCCTCTCTCTCTCATCTCGTCTAACTCTCTTTCTCTATACTCTTATTCCTCTCTCTCTCATCTCGTCTAACTATCTTTCTCTATACTCTTATTCCTCTCTCTCTCTCATCTCGTCTAACTCTCTTTCTCTATACTCTTATTCCTCTCTCTCTCATCTCGTCTACTCTCTTTCTCTATACTCTTATTCCTCTCTCTCTCATCTCGTCTAACTCTCTTTCTCTATACTCTTATTCCTCTCTCTCTCATCTCGTCTAACTATCTTTCTCTATACTCTTATTCCTCTCTCTCTCTCATCTCGTCTAACTCTCTTTCTCTATACTCTTATTCCTCTCTCTCTCATCTCGTCTAACTCTCTTTCTCTATACTCTTATTCCTCTCTCTCTCATCTCGTCTAACTCTCTTTCTCTATACTCTTATTCCTCTCTCTCTCTCATCTCGTCTAACTCTCTTTCTCTATACTCTTATTCCTCTCTCTCTCTCATCTCGTCTAACTCTCTTTCTCTATACTCTTATTCCTCTCTCTCTCATCTCGTCTAACTCTCTTTCTCTATACTCTTATTCCTCTCTCTCTCATCTCGTCTAACTATCTTTCTCTATACTCTTATTCCTCTCTCTCTCTCATCTCGTCTAACTCTCTTTCTCTATACTCTTATTCCTCTCTCTCTCATCTCGTCTAACTCTCTTTCTCTATACTCTTATTCCTCTCTCTCTCATCTCGTCTAACTATCTTTCTCTATACTCTTATTCCTCTCTCTCTCTCATCTCGTCTAACTCTCTTTCTCTATACTCTTATTCCTCTCTCTCTCATCTCGTCTAACTCTCTTTCTCTATACTCTTATTCCTCTCTCTCTCATCTCGTCTAACTCTCTTTCTCTATACTCTTATTCCTCTCTCTCTCATCTCGTCTAACTCTCTTTCTCTATACTCTTATTCCTCTCTCTCTCATCTCGTCTAACTCTCTTTTTTCTCTCTCCCGTTCCCGTTCTCTCTTCTGCTGTACAACTATTGAATCCGAGATCGAGAGGATTGAGAAATCCGAGGATGGAACGATTAATTTTTTGAGCGAGAAGTAGGGAATTCGCAAGAATTAAAATGTTCGCTACTCTTTAATAGTTTTCTTTTTGAAATTTGATTTTCCTCATTTCCTTCATTCTTTTCTTTTCTCATTCTCCTGAGCGGCCGTCATGTAACAACTGTCCCCACTTCTCGTAATTTTCCCTTTTTCGTCATTCTGAGCGGCTGTTATGCAATGATTCTTTCCATTCTCGATTTCCTAACTCGAATCCCTCCGTAGGGACTCCCATCGGAAAACACCTCTGAACCCCTAAATTCCTCTTCTCCCCTATGCCCCAGAAACCCTCTATCTTCCCTCTGACTTATGCTTTTTCACGTGATGTTTGAAAATACTTTGCGTAATAAAACTTCAAACTTCTAATAATAAAAACTGCGTATGTCTCTGGTCGTCTTTGTTCTCTTTTTTCCTTCCTCTCTCTTTCTATACCCCTTCCCCTCTCTAATTTAAACTCTATTTTCATTCTTTCTCATTCCTCTCCTTTTTCACCACTACACCTGTGATGGAACAATACAAAGAACTTGTTGTTCACATTAGCTTTTTTTTCGCTACATTGATTTGTTGCCCAAATCGGTGCAGAACCTCGAAAATTATAATTAAGGATAACTCATTCGAAAGTTGAAATTACTGGAGTAGAACTAAGAGTAAAAAAGACCAGGAAATAAAGAGAGAGAGAGAAATAAGATAAACGATAAAATAATAAAAAAATGAGAGTAATTAAGAAAAGCAACATTCACAGCTGTTTTATCATAGGTTACTCGGTGAATCAGATTTGAGTCAGCATTCGTTCAGCCAAAGTAAGAGAGTTCAAGAGAGAAGAGAAATTAAGGAACAAGATAAAGAATGGGATAATTGAAGTAGAAAGAATAGAGACAGTCTTCTTATGACACAGAGAAAAAATAACATTGAGAGTGTGTGTGTGTGAGAGAGAGAGATAGAGAGAGAGAAAGAGAGAGAGAGAGAGAAAGAGAGAGATAGAGAAAGAAAGAGAGTGAGAAAGAGAGAGAAAGAAAGAGAGAGAGAGACTACCACCACAGACACATACGAAAAAAGGGAGAGAGAAATTATCTCTCCTTTTTTCGTTTTGTTTCACAGAATCGTTAGACACGTACGCACCTCGACCTGTCGGGCTAAAATATATAAGTGTGACCGGTTGTACGCTCCACTTCTCTTAGAAAAATTTACTGTGTTTGATGGAAAAAATATATTCTCTTGAGAAATTTTTTCCTTCATTTTTAATGTTTTTGATTCCGTTCCTCATATAGTATCTGCCTCGTTTGTATTTCTTTTTTTTCCAAATCGATCAGTTATCTTCATCTCTGTTGGTGCATACATACATACAACCATTTGGGAGGACTCAGAAAACTCCTGCAGAGAATATAGAGGGATGCAGAGAGACATAGAGACAAAGACAAAGCAAAATGGAAGCCCATTAAGAGCAAGACTGAAACCCATTAGGAATCTTTCTTCCCCCCCTTCCTTCATCAAACCCTAATGTACAAGGACGGAAAACTCCTAATGTCCCCGCCCTAATGCCTGAGGCGACCAACTTGAGTTCTTTGTGATTCTCGGCAATCTTCTCTTCCATTTTTGGCGTCTGCTTCACGAGAAGCTTGAACTCGGAGACGTAGTTTCCATTTGCCGACTCATCATAATCGCCGAGTTGAGCTGAGAACCGGACCACATTAGTCTTTCGAATCAACACAATTAATTATGATAAAGGAAACAACCAAATTTTGACGCTCACGCAGAAATTGCAAACCTCGCTACTTGTTCAAATACTTAAACTCAATGGCAGCTGGTGATTACATAAACCTGAAGCTCGGGGCGAAACAAGAAATGTTACGGAGAAGGCGGGATGGAGTGAAAATTAGAACAAAATATATGAATTAATTAGTGACAGCTCGACACTATTCGAGACCTCTTCTTTCATTTTTGGGTACACATTTTCCTGTCACTTGTGGATAGCTTTTTTGCTGGCAATTAAGGCCTTCTGGAACGATTCTCTACGAAGGCTTTGTAGCTGAACGCTGATTATAGAATATCCCGGATAAAAAAAATTGTCTGTAATAATAGTTCACCAAAGTGTAACTGCTGGAAATCAAAAAAACGACCGCTCTTTCAACGGGAGAGTCTGGGATAATGAGAAAGAAGTGAAAATTTAGTAGCGGAGAAAGGAGAGATAGTGATTTTTCTATACTCCATGGCTCACAAAACGGTCGTTTCTAAAAATTCTCAACATTGCATGTGACCTATGACTGTGATACTCCAGCCTCTAAACTGACATTGAAGGATGAGTGCAGCTACCTTGACCGCTATCGACTGAGGACAATACAGGCGACCATGCAGCAAATCTCGCTGAAGTTGTACCACGAGCTGATATCTGCAAATAGAAGTTCAATAGCAAAAAGAGGCTCGCGAAAAACGGTGACCTCCCTAATAAAAAACCGCATTAAGCAAGATTAAAGTTCCTTCTAGAAAGATTACAAAACATGTCTGCTTTTAGAATGGAAACATACTCTACGAAGTTTCAAACAGTGGTTATCATCAACAGGTTGAGCCAAAAATTGGAAAATTATTTGGACAGGCTGCCTTCGTTCTCAGCCTTTAGCATAAGGTTAACTGTCAATTTCATTAAAACGATCTCATATCAGAGAGTGGAAACGCTTTATGGTCCTCTTTAAATTCTGTTTCGAGGCTCTAATCAAGTCTTGCTCCAGAGCCTAAGAGAGAGCTCGAAACCTGGTGAGTTCCTCCTTCAGTTGATTCACATCGCTTGGGTAGTAGCGGAACCGCAGGCACAGTGAAAGGTTGTCTGCTGAAAATGTATGTGTCAAACTAGAAAAATCTTGATTTTGTATGATAAACTATAACAACTCATTCCCTCTCATTTTTTCAACAACAACCTCCGTCTTCCGATTGAAATAGTAATTTTGTTCGCAGTGGGAATCAGGCTTGCTAAAAAAAAGTCGAAAATTTTTTTTCGAATTGAAAAAAAATTTTCGACTTTTTTTCGAGTGTCAAGTTCAGAAGCTGTTTGAGAACAAGTCAAGCTTTTTAAAAATCACTTTCTCGTTTGATTTCAAAAAATAAAATTTTTATTGCGCTTTTATGAAGTTTTTTCATAATAATGAGCAACGTTTCTTGTGAAAACGGAAAAAAAAGAGAAAAATAAATAGATGAGAGAAGAGAGAACAAAAGGGATGAAGATGAAGACAGAAATACTGAAATGAAAGCAAGGAGAAGATTAAGATATAATAACAATAGATATCAAGAGATCTCCACGCGTCCTGAAAACCCGAAAAAACGCCATTCAATCAGGCTTCTTTTTCTATCTCATTCTTCTTTCTCTTTCTTTATCTTTTTCTCCATTATTCCTCTCAATAATCCTCTCTTCAACATTTCTCTCTATCTTTCTTTCTCTATCCCTCTTTTTCTTTTATTCTCCTTCCGTTTGACAATAGTAACAATTGGAAAGTGAACTGACGAGTAATCTGACAATTGAAGATGTTAAACTGACAATTCAGGAGCTTGCAGATATGAGAAAGAGGCTGTGAGAGATCCACCCAGTACTGGAAAAACAACAACTTTCGGCACTTTAACGCGTTCAGACTTGACTTCCCACTGCTCTTTAAGTTGAGCAGTTTAAAAAAAGTAGAAGCAAAACCGAACAATTGCAACATATGTAGAGCATTAATGAAGGCAATATCTTCTTCCGTTAATCAATGTTTAAAATGAACCTTTGACCTTGCAAAAAATAGAGAAAATTATAAAATTAACAAAACTAAAAAACAAAACAAAAAATATTCAAAAACTTTAAAGCGCCAAATCCAAATGAAGGCTCGTAAGTTAATGATAAAAACGAACCCTATGTCTGTGATGGTCTTGGTACCTGAGACCAAAATAGTCCTTCTCTTTCAGATTCAAACACTCGCAGACGTAATCAAGCACATCTTGGCCCGTTTGACTTCTCTGGAATATACAAGTACTATTATATCCATCTAATTGACGAAGTGGCGACTGGTAAAAGACAGACCATGTGGTTCAATTCCTCCAAAATGACTATTGTTTTGTTCTTGCGCTAGTTTAGAATTAATTTGTCTCAAGCTTCCAACTGCGTAATTGAGCACTTGAACATCTCAGAATACTATCTTAGACATAGGTAAACTGCCAACTGGCATAAAAAAAATTCTAGGGCGACCGACGTAGAGACTCTTTCCTTGACTCGAAATGAAAGTATCAGCTAAATTGTAAGTAAAAAAATCTTTAATTATTCACATGAATAGAAAGTTTCATTAGCCATAACTCAGCATCAACCGCTTTCGTAGAGTTAAAAGTGAACTTTTAACCTACTTTAGCGATCGTTCTTTCATTGACCTATTGAAAAATAAAGACATGTTTCAATTTACGTAAATTATATATGGTCTTAGATCAATGTTTCAAGCGAATTTCTTTTTTCAAAGCATTTTCCATTGCAGATACACTCTCTGTTTTGGAGGACTTATACCTGACCTGGTACTAAAACCACTTTTTTTGCACTGTTTTGTGCATAGTGCATTTTGCCCCGGTATCTTTGAGCAAACAACTTATGGAAAAAATTCAGAAGACAACAGCTAATATCACTCCGCAGAGAAATCTACTTACTGACTCAAAACAACCATTGAAGTATTCCGGTTCTCCGCTTATTTTATCTACTCCGACTTCTTACACATTCTGCTCCATCAAACACGAAATATATATATATATAAAGATTTCAGAGCACTCCTTCTCAGTTATGATGAATTTTGATATGTTCCTTTCCAAAAACCTTTTCAGAAACGATGATACTTGTGTACTGTTTTTAAACCTACCCTTGAGTAAATGAATCGCTTTCAGACTCGAAGCATCAAATTTGATGAATCACAACATTCAAGCAAGTTCTATATATAAATGATTGAACTATCGCACATAAGTTTGATAGTTCTGTGCGATAGTTCAATCATTTGTCATCTTAACCAGGCGTCACTGCCTTTAAACTGTGTAACTTAGCAATTAAAGAAAAAAAAATATAGTTAATCGAATAGTCATTAGATTCCGAATCCATGGAAGAGAACTGATCCCACCTTGAATTCATTGATGACGGTCTCGGTTTCCTCTAGAAGCTGCACAGTCACTTTAACGTCCTTCTTGGAGAGGAAGCTGTTCCGGGTGGACATTCGACCCCAGAGGGAGGACGAAGAAGTGTCCGCAGAAGGCATTATCGACCCATCTCACTGCAATAAGAAAGCCGCTTTGCCTGCTTCACTAGAGACAAAACATGCAAAAGCGAAGTCGAAGAGGAAAGACACTGAAAGGGACGAGGGGAGGGGCGGCGCTACACGCGCTCACTTCTCGCTCTCACGCTTGCTCTCTTCGCTTCTTCCGCCAACCTCATTAGGCTTGTTCTTCTCGTTCTCTCAGCATATCTTCCTCTCATGATCTCTCTCTTTCTACCTCTTTCTCTGCCCCAACCCTTTTCAGATATCTTTCTCTCTTAATGTCGTTTTCTGCATGCCAAATGTGCATGTTCTCTGCTATAAATTTCATGCCTAACCGTCCGCGAATTAAAGTGTAGTACAAAAACAAACAATTAACCCTTAACCACGCTTTTATCAACTGGAAATTAACGCAAACTTCAATCAAATGTTCATATCGAAAAGCTGCAGCTAATTATGTCACAACTTCAACTTTGAAAAAGATAGCAAAAAAGCAAAAACATCATACGATTAATTGTCCGGCCAGCACGATTTAAAAGGGCAGAACTCGTTTAAATTTCGCGCGTTCACTTCACAACGCACGTGGCTCGCTAAAAGCTGAGCGTGTGTAATACACGGGTATAAAATAATAATCTATAAAAAATTCAACTTTGAAAAAGATAGCAAAAAAAGCAAAAACATACGATTAATTGTCCGGCCAGCACGATTTAAAAGGGCAAAACTCGTTTAAATTTCGCGCGTTTACTTTACAACGCACGTGGCTCGCTAAAAGCTGAGCGTGTGTAATGCACGGGTATAAAACAATAATTTAAAAAAAAATTCAACTTTTAAAAAGATAGCAAAAAAGCAAAAACATCATACGATTAATTGTCCGGCCAGCACGATATATATATATATATATATATATATATATATATATATATATATATATATTTATCTACATTTTCCAATGCAAAAATTTGGCGAAAAGCACATAATTAAGAAAAACATTCACGAAACGAGAAAAGCAAAAGACGGGTATATCGTTAATATTAGGCAATTGCCGAATGAAGGCAAGAAGCCGGGAGGCATGAGGACGCCTTGAGTGAGGCCGCGCGTTTTATTTTTACATTAAAACATATTTTTACATTAAAAAAACGCTTAGGCTTAGTAAAAGTTTACGATAACGAGGCCGTACGGCTTAGCTAACGAGGCCGTACGGCTTAGCTAACGAGGCCGTACGGCTTAGCTAACGAGGCGTCCTCACTCAAGGCGTCCTCATGCCTCCCGGCTTCTTGCCTTCATTCGGCAATTGCCTAATATTATAGTTATTCAATAGGTGGTCCTTACCAGGGATGTGCGGAAAAACATTTACGACTTACTTTTATCGAGAAAAAAACTCGAAAAATTCGAGAAAAAAAGGAATGAAAGTGAGTTCTTTTCCTTGAAACTTTCTAAACTTTTCTCTGGTGATGTCACACTTTTTTGGCGAGCCTCTGTTTCACCTTTTACAAGTATTTGTGTTCTTAGAACGATGGGGGGACGCTTAAGTTGTAAAAAATTTATCTTCAATTTTTTAAAATTCTAAATCCTAGAGTATAAACCATATCTAAACCATACTGCTTCATTGGTTCTTTTTAACTTGGGGACCGCGCTTGTCTGGGGGGGGAGCTTCGCTTCACTGGAGGGGGGGATTTTAAAGAATAACTATTTTAAAGATTATTTTAAAATTAAAAAAAACGTTTAGGCTTAGGAAAAAGTTTACCCTAACGAGGCCGTACGGCTTAGGCGAACGAAACCAGATAAGAAAGTTATTATTTTTGTATTTTTTAAAACTTTTTTTGAACGCACCGAACTCTTTTCACCGAACACTCCAAATGAGGCAGAGCCCCCAAGTTAAATTGTACCGCTTCATTGTAAACATTAAAAATCATTGCTAGAAACGAATTACAGCTCTTCAAAATAATTTTTTCGATTTCTCGAGAATTTTTTACGACTTGTCGGGAAATTTTTTTCGAAATATGTCGAGAAATTAAAAAAAAAACGAAAAACTCGAAATGAAAAAAAACCATCTGTGGTCCTTACTGACTGGTTGGAGTATTTTTGGTTAAAATAAAGAGAATCGAAGTAATCTTTGGTTTTGTGAAAAACCTTGTTTTTAAAATTTCGAAAGATCGAAATCTAGAACTATTGCCAAAGTCTGATGTTTAGTCTGAACGTCGTATAGCATTATTGTGTATATCTATTAATTATCTTTGAAGGTCAGCCTCTTTCGGGGGGGGGGGGGAGCTATTCGTTACCGTTCTTTGAAGAAATTAATTTAAACTTTTGTTCCTTCAGCTTTTCACGATCCAATGAAATTGAAACTATTATTGCTTCACTAATTTATATTCAATTGAATACAATACAGTTTTTATCGAGTTAAATGATGAGAAATGCTGGAAATGAGCAATTAAAAGGGTAGTTGAGAGTATACATAGGAATACATAGTATGAGTGTAGAGATTGATAAAGACAAAAAGATTCCGTATTTGACTGGTGTTTAGTTAACCAACTATCTCTTTCCCCCTCCATGTCTCTCCGTATTAACACTGGAGCTCGATATTCACTTTCTCTGTTCCTCATACACTTTAAATAATGTCTCCATTTCATGTGTGTTTCAGATACGTGGCCTAAGCATAAAAAAGTTTCTTCTTTGCGTAGGAAAGAGGCTGTAGCAGACCGAGTTAAAACGGCATCCAAAGCAACGTATGCTATGCTCCGTGCGGTTACTGTTAATGATCCTGGCATGCTGGTCAAGTGCTTTAAAAGTTATGAAATGCCGCACTTGGATTAGGCTTCGGGTATATGGAATCCATACTTTGTAAGAGATTGTGATAATATAGAGAAATTTTTGAGGAAATTCACTCGCATATTTTACCATCGATGTTTCGCAAATGAAGTTAATACGAGGTTTCTTCCATCTTACCCCACTTGCCCACCTTGGATTCGTTCCGTTTTCCGAGAGGAGGGTATTTTCTGACTAAGTTATAGGTTTCAAGATCTTCCATGGACTGTCGATAATAGATAAAAAGCGATTTTACAAAGATACTATTCCAAGGCGAACTAATATAAATGGCTTATTAGTTCACGGTAGTAAGAATACGGCTAGAAATAACTCTTACGGAATGCGAATATCCCGCCTTTTCAGCAAGCTACCTCAAAACTTGATTAACAATATGAACCTAAATTATTCTAAGTCGCGGTTTAAATGTTGTGTTCTATCTACTTTTCTCTCCTCATGAATTCAGAACTAAACTTTTTTTTGTCGTTCAAATTGTTTATTTGAACATTTTAAAGGTAATCTATTCTTTCCTCGTTTTCAATTGTAAGTAAATTTGTGCGTTTTTGCAGCGAAAGACGTAGATAAAATATATATATATATAATTGCTATAGTATTAAGAGGAGATACTCCATCCTCATCAGCAGAGAAAAAAATACTTCAAACCAAAACTGTTGTACCAACGCTGTTGTATAAGAGCAGAGAGATATATTTGATTGTCAGTAGAGAAAAAAAATGACGTCATAAGTTATTTCAACAACAATGTCAGACGGTTATCAAGGATTAACGTCTTCGCATTTTGGTACTATTTTACGGCAATTACCGAAAAGCGTGATGGACGTCAGTGATGAGATTTTTTATATTTTTTGTTTTAATTATTTTTATACTTTTTTTTGGTTCTTCGCGATTTCGTTCCTAAGCCTTAAAGTCTCGTTAGCGTAAACTTGACCTAAGCCTAAGCGAAAAATAGTTTTTTTAAAAATACTCAAAAGAAAATTTTTTTTAAAATCTCATCACTGACGTTCATCACGCTTTTTGGAAACACGCTTTTCGGCAATTGCCCAATTTTACCGGCACTACTGCAGTTGAATTGGTCAGGCCTCGTTGACCTTGAACGCTTTGAAATATGGATTTTTCGCTAGATGAGACCAGTTCGAGCACCAGGGATTCCATTTCTATATAAAACTAAAAAAAATTTCAAAAACTGAATTTTCAGAAAAATATCAAATTTCGCCTGTATTTGGATAAAAAGGTAAAATTAAATCACTCATAGCTCTCATTGATCAAGAAACTAAGAAAAGTAACCTGAGGGGGGAGGGGAAGTCGAGGGTGTGAGGGAAGGGGTTTAGCTGAGTAAAAAGGGGGGCATACCTCAGCGAAGAGGGTAAGGGGTTCCCAAGGGGAAGGGGGCCCTACATAGTAAAAAGGAGGCACTATGAAAAAGTGGAGGAAGCAATAATTTTAGGTTCGCTTTTTGATTGGTTTCAACGTCAGATTTGATTGGTTATGATGATCAGTTAGGCGGGTCACAGTTTGAGTGTGGGTGTAAGAAAAAAGGTCCAAAATTGGTATCAAACCTAGAATCAGCCCCCTTCCCTCTCCTTTCCCCCTTCCTTTTTACCTATGAAGGCTCGTTCTTCCCCTAATTAACCCCTACCCCTCATCTTCGCATAGGTAGGCCCCCTTCACTTTCCCCTTTTTTTTCTGAGAAGAAAATCAAATATTAACACGCTTAATATACCGCGTCTTGCAGGATCGTGTTCTGGAAAACTGTTTTTGTTGTTGTTGTTGCTTTTTAGCAGCATCTACTTAATAAAAGATCATTCTTATTTTGTTTTAGAAGATCAAGTAAAAAACGCTAGAAGACGCAACGAACATTTTAGGCACATCAGTAATCATTTAACCTTCTCATTTCTAATCTTCAGCTAGAAATGAGAAGGTTAAATGATTACTGATTGAGATTGGGTACTCTTATCAACAACGTAATATTTAACATCAATCTGATCAAGATAATTTAGAGAAAAGATTAGAGACGTACGATTGCTGCTCCAGATCGGTAGTAACTCATTTTTTATTACATGCTATTGTGTTGTATAAAAACGCTTCCGATAAAAGTTATCTATAGATTTGTTAACGGCACGTGCAGAAAGTATGCTTTATCGCACGGTAAAACTTCATGGAAATTTTGAGAACAAGGTTTCCCACGAACATCTTCAGATATTGGTAACACTCGAAGATACTGAAACGAGTTTTACGGTACTTGGTTAAGTCTTCGCATTAAATACCACTTCGGGCAAGTTGAGCACTCTCCTATTTGAAGTAAAACTAAATTATGTCTGGTAATAGCTTAACTTGCTGACACGTCTCTCTGTATCATTGCTAGGACAGGGGTGAGTTTTAAACATGCAAGCCTTACCAACCTTTATATATCCCTCGCTCGGTCCGAGTAAAGTTGAGGGTTGAACATGGGACCTGCAAAATAGTGAGTCACACTACCATCGCGCCATGACAGGTCGGAATGAATAAGCAAGTTCTTCGCGTAAACTACTTTGTTTCTATGGAATAGGAGTCAAATACTAGACTTGCTTGTATATTAGAGAAAGGGGAATTAACACTTCACTTATCCCTTAGGACATGTATTTTCTTTTCTTACTGGTTTTTCATGTTTTTTTTCATTATATAATTCTCTGCCACACACCTTTTTGTTTTTTCTTCTTCCTTGCATTGAAAAATGTATCAACAGGCCTTTCTAAAGAACTGATTGTTTCAATTCTAAAACATATAAGTAGCATATGAACTCAGTAAACGTTCATACTATGAATATACACTAGCATATGTTGTGCTTTTTGTTAGAGAGGTACCAGAACACAAATAGATGTTCAAGTAATAAAAAATAAATGAATAAGTAGAAAGATATTGTTTTTATGTTTGTTAATCGTTTTAAGCAACGATCGGCTGAGACTATAATGAATTAAATCTATCGCACGGGCAAAAAATTGGCACTCGGCTGGTACCGAACCTCCGCTGCCTAACCGAAGCTTGTAGAGAGTTAACCAATAGACCAACCGAGCACACATTGTCCCATGCGATTTCCTGCTATTTCTAAGGCACGAAGACCGTTCTTTCTAGTCACGCATGCTCATGAAGCAATTGCGTCATGAAAGGAGTGTAACTCCACAATCCATGATAAAGACAGAAAGATGATGGTAGAGAGATCAATTTTTTGATCTTTGTTAATCGTTTTAAGCAACGATGGGCTGAGACTATAATTAATGAAATCCATCGCACGGGCAAAATTTTGGCACTCGGCTGGGACCGAACCTCCGCTGCCTAACCGGGGCTTGTAGAGATTAACCAATACACCAACCGAGCACACATTGTCCCATGCGATTTCCTGCTATTTCTAAGGCACGGTTCGGTCCCAGCCGAGTGCCAAAATTTTTCTCGTGCGATGAATTTCATTCATTAGAAATATCATGTGTTAAAGGAATGAAGATTGTTTTGTTTCTTAATAGTTGACGTTTCTAATTGGTACGAGAGCATTGAATTATTCGGTTGAATAGATAGACAGCTCTTCCGGAGGAAACCTTGAACACTGTTACTTGTGTTGCGTTAGTGAAACGCTATCGACCGACTTTATTGGTAGGCTCGCTATCGATCGATTTTATTGGATGGCTTTTTTTTCCAACAACAAGTTTACTCAATTCTTTCACTCAGCAGCTGTGAAAAAGAAACTTCCATCTCTCCAGCCAATTTTTTTCTCTCTTACTCACTATCCCTCTCCCTCTCACTAAGTGGCTATCTTTCTCTCTCTCTCGTTCTCTCTCAATCTTTTACTCCCATCTGTATTTCTGATCCACTCGCTCAATCTCTCGCAATCTGTGTTCATTCTTTCACAAATACCAAAAAAGAAAGAAATCCCGCAAACTCGGAAAGAGAAAACAATGGCATGAATGACTATACATATTTAGGCTGTTATCCACTTTTTTTTCCCTTTCAATAGCACTTCGTCTAACAACGGAACGTGGTTTAAACACATATAAAAATTGAAAAAAGTTTTCTCTAGGTGAAGATATGATATGTCCCAAGGTGCGGGTTCATTCGAAATCTGTCAATCTCATCTGTAAATGTAAGAAAAACTTATTGAAAAACCCCCACGGGTTTTCAGAAACATTTGTCTAACTTTGATATTCTTACTATGATTCAAATTCGAAAAACGCGTTGAGTTATTTCAAAATCCAAACAAGTTTTTTTCAAAAGTTAGTTTTGAAAACGAGGTACCTATTTGACAGGGTTTCCGGCGTCCTAGAATCAAGTTCGTTATCATTTTGGAATCAGGAGTGGATAGCAAGTATGATTCTCTTGGTTTTAGACTCTCCTAGCTCTATTGCGAAATCTTTAGACATACCCCAACCTATAGTAATATACGAACTCAAAGCGATGTATCTCGAGTTTGCCTAAGTTGTTTGAAAAAATGATGTAGACGAAAGTTGTAGCAAAAACTCAGGGCTACAACATACTGACTGGAATCCGGGATATTTTTCCTGTAAACCGAGAAAAATCATTTTTTCATCTTTTCATGAAATGTCTGTTTTGATATTTGTTCTCGCGAAGACCATGAAAGTTGAATAAGCTAAAAAGCAAACATAGGTACTCGAAGATACATCATTCGAATACATCGAGTCGGTATTTGGTGGATCTAGCTATCAATCTGACTGAAATATGCCTCTTAGAACAGTGCGACACCCTCATGTACTTGCGGCGAAACAAGCTTTTTTCAACCCTCTCATGCTTTTCGGAGAGCTGGAATCAGGAAAAATCAAGTTGACCACCGTTCTTGCCATACTTGAATTACCCTTTGGAGAAATTCTCAGCGAAATCGGAGACATAAAATTTCTATTGTCCAATCTATTCAGAGCTAGGTCCACTCTATCGCGTTCCGCGTCATATATATATGTACATACATATGTATATGTATGTGTATGTTAATCCTTCGAAACCTAACAATCTCTGACTCAAACCGGGAGCGCATTACACCACGGGGACACATTGCTATTCCGTGCGATAGTAGCGATTGATAAGCATGCGTGACTAAGAGAACAAGGCATATGAGCCTTTCATATAATACTATCGCACGGAATAGCAATATGTCCCTGTGGTGTAATGCGCTCCCGGTTTGAGTCGGAGATGGTTGGGTTCGATCCCGCCCGGTGGACTAGCTTTTTTCTGTGTGATAGTTCAGTCATCTGTCATCTTAACCAGGCGTCACTGCCTTTAAACTGTGTAACTTAGCATTTGAAGATGTATGTTAATCGGCAGAGGAAGTATAGAGAGAACATGACTTCTAGAGGATGTTTCATATTCTTTCAGCGTCATCTGTACCTGTTCTTCGTTTACTCAATTTAAAGCTCTCAAATTGTAGAGACCGTGGGCTTTGAAGGAAGCTAATGATGTTTCTCCAATTAAAACGGTTTTTCATTCAAGTTTAGAGGAATGAAGCATCACTAGACCGAATAAGGCGTGTGTGAGCTGATGTTCCCACCAAAAGATTAGACTTCTTTCACTGTCAAACCCATGTTGTGATGTGATTGGGATTGTAAACGACTCCTTTTTAAATTTCAAAAAATGGAGGAATAAACCAAAGCTCAGTCTGGCAGGGTCCTAGCATGTTATACATCTAAAATACGGAACGCACTCGCAAAAATCTAATGAAAAAGTTTTTGATTGTGATGAATTTTAGATGTCGGAGAAAATTACTGCATAACTTCAGAGCAGACATATGCGTCGAAGACATATTTAAAAGTCATAAATAAAATAACTTCAGATGTTGGTAATGCGAGGTTTAAAGGCTCTGAGATGGTTTGGACAATACGGCTTTACAACTCTGTCATACTACTGACAGAAGCCAAATTCAATTTAGATTTTCAGGAAGTGGCAGAACATAGAGAATATGAAAACCGGAGAGTAAGAGCTAGCTTGTCCTGCGTGTACCGCTGCTCTAAGATTTGCGAACGAGACAGAACAAAGTGAAGACTCGTTAATGTGGTATTCGGTTGTGAAGATATGGTCTCTAGCTCTTTAAAACGTGCTAAGCATCGAATGCAATCTTCCAGTAAAAGTACTGCAACAGGCGCTTCTCTGAACAAGCACCATAAAAGTGAGGATCTGCAGCGAAAATATTGAAATTACTGTTAAAGCTGCTTGTCTCAAATGGACATCATGATAAACCTGACTTTGCGGCTTCAGAATTGATAACCTGGTGCATTACCGAAACTGCCATTTGCAAATTCGAATATTTTATTGTAAATTTAAATTTTCCGCGGAACCATGTTCATAAAAAAATATTTTTTTGGAAAGATGAACTCAGTTTTTTCTTGAAGCTTTTACACGAAAAATTCTATCCACAATTGCGAAAGACCTTTTGAGTGTGATATTCTCAGTGAATACTTAAAAATTGTTTATACGAACTAAAAAATTTGAGAGCAGTCAAAGAAATAAGTAGCCATGGAACTTGAGTATTTTATTCTAATCTTCTGTGTTTTCGCTCTTCTGTTGTTTTCTTCACGGTAGGGCTGCTATTTTGTTCATTGTGTTCTGTAGAAGAAGCGGATTTTTCTTCTCGCTTCGGCTTTCGAGACAACTTCTTGAATCTGAGTCTCGTACACTTTTCAAAATTTTTTTTTTGAAATTTAAAAAAAATTTACCGTATGACCGCTCATTCAAGCAGGGGCTTAGAATAACATAAATTGAGTTTATACTTCCAAAATTTCTTGTACTGATTTTTCTTTGCAAAAACCTCTCACTTGTTTCTCAGTTTTCTGAGCCCATTCTCAAATGAGCGGTCGCTTTTTTAATTGTTCGACAATTCGAGACACCTAAATATGATTTGACGAAGTTTCAATGTCAAAAAATTCACTAGTTTACCTGATTTCGGTTAGCATTGATCATTCGATTGTATACATCTTTTTTTTCTCCAAACTTGAAAGTTTAAAAAAAAAATTAAAATTAAAAAAACTTCAAAAGTTAGAAAGTTGAACTTTTGTTGTCCCTCGTTTTGCAAGGAAGGGATCAGTTTCTCAACTTTTATCATCTCAATACATATATAAAGCCCCTTCCTTTCTGCCGTATTCACCAATGTCGCGGGTAGGCCTAGCTCGTGAAGCTCCAAAAAGCTTCCCGCGGGAAGCTCCTTACGGCGGTAACACGACACCTTGCAGAGCGACACCTTGCACCGTACACCTTGCAGAGCGACACCTTGCAGTGCGACATCTTGCACCGGACACTTTGCAGAGCGACACCTTGCAGAGCGACACCTTGCATAGCCTTTAACAAAGTGTACACCCTACGGCCTGGCTCAATTAATTAGTATTCTTTTACTTTAAAACGCTTAGGCTTAGTAAAAAATTGGCTTTAATCTACTTTAGCCGTCCAAAGATTTTTTATCAGGAAGAGATTTTATTCATGAAAACTCCCTCCCCCCTTTCTCCTTAGGGCCCCCCTTCCCCCTTTAGGGTAAGAAAAACCAAAGAGAAAAAAATAAGTAAGAAAAACCAAAAAGAAAAAAATAAAAAAGAGAAAGAAAAAAGAATACTAATTAATTGAGCCAGGCCGTAGGGTGTACACTTTGTTAAAGCCAGGCCGTAGGGTGTACACTTTGTTAAAGCCAGGCCGTAGGGTTGACACTTTGTTAAAAGCCAAGAAAGTCGCTCTGCAAGGTGTCGCTCTGCAAAGTGTCCGGTGCAAGATGTCGCTCTGCAAGGTGTCGCTCTGCAAAGTGCGCGGTGCAAGGTGTCGCTCTGCAATATGTCATGGAACCCCTTCCCGCGCCTGTTCGCGGGTAGCTGAAATGCTATCCAAGAAGCCGCGGAAAGCAAGCTTACCGACCCTTTTTTCTTTAAATTTTTCGATTTTTCATCATCAAAACTTCATACCAAATCTTTTTTTCCCATTCATAACTATACGTGATGTTTTTGGCGTATGCCAATGTGTGGTTTCGTTATAATTCTTTTTTTTGTCTTTCGTAGCATGTACTTTTCATAATTAATTTCGCGTTTTGTGTTTTTTTTATAAAAACAAGTTCTTCTTTTAATTCATCAATGCTTCAAATCGCGGTTCTGTCACAACTAGTTTTTTTTGTCATTCATATGAAGCATATTAGATTATGGGCACAATTTTACTTAGGGGGGCGCACTTACTCAAAGGGAAGGGGCTTTTTTGTTGACAAATTTAGTCATTAAATTGACAAAAAAATTATTATATGAGAAATTTTTCCATGCGGTCTCTTTCCTAAGCCGTACGGCCTCGTTAGCATACAATTTTTTTTCTAAGTAAAAAGTGAAAAGCCTAAGCCTAAGCGAAAAAATCAGTAAAAAGTGACCTGCCCCCCCCCCTAAGTAAAGTGCAGCCCCCGCAAGTAACAAAGTGCCCATGTTATGATAGTCAACAAATATTATAATGTTATGATAAAGACAAAAAGACAAATTTTGACAAGTAGAAACCTCTTCCGATCCAAAAGTCACAAATTTCTCGATTAATATCTTACTAAAATAAATATTTTTTGTGAAAAAAGATATAATATAATACAAAAATAATATAAATTCATATAATATTCTCGTTCCGCTTGATTACACAAAGGCGACGTCTTGCTATATGCATGTAAAATTACGTTGTATTAGGAAAAAAATAGTCGCGGGTAGGTTCTTCCCGGACCTAAGACTTTGGAAAGGTTCGGTAAGAAAAAAGCTACCCGCGGGAAGGCTCGGGAAGCTTTCTTAGCTTCCCGCGACATTGGTGAATACGGATTTTGAAAAAAGCTTCCCGTGCCTTCCCGCGGGAAGGCACGGGAAGCTTTTACGATTACGTTTTAACCGTTCAAGATCAGAATCTCTCTCGATCGTCGATTGCAAACTCGTCTTTTTCTCCTCCTCAGCTGCGTCAGCGAGCGATTGAAAGATCTCTTCGAGCGTAACATGCGAGAGAGAAAATTCCTCTACTGGCAGCTGTCTTTTGAGCTAGAATCAGTGCTGAGAGTCTTTCATTTGAAATACTATATTTAAAAAGACTATCTTGCATAAGTCATGAACATTGTATCGTTACTGACTATCAAAACTAAGACTATCTTGTATAAGTTATGAACATTGTATCGTTACTGACTATCAAAACTAAGACTATCTTGCATAAGTTATGAACATTGTATCGTTACTGACTATCAAAACTAAGACTATCTTGCATAAGTCATGAACATTGTATCGTTACTGACTATCAAAACTAAGACTCTTGCATAAGTTATGAACATTGTATCGTTACTGACTATCAAAACTAAGACTATCTTGCATAAGTCATGAACATTGTATCGTTAAATGTGTTGATCTGAGTTACTCGCATCTTGAAGTTCTTGAATAATGAGTTTTCTGTGAACTGCATCTTTTCAACGACTCAACACAGAAAACTCATTATTGTATCGTTACTGACTATCAAAACTAAGACTATCTTGCATAAGTCATGAACATTGTATCGTTACTGACTATCAAAACTATTGTGAGTATAGCCTTATTAGCTATTATTCACAGTTCATACTCAAGTCTTAAGACTTTGTACATCCACAAGTCTCGACTTTCTCGCCGAAACTCATGTATTATACATATAATACTCTCTGTTCCACTCATTCTCCAGTGATTCATGAAAGAATTTTAATGACCATTAAAAATTATTATCAAGTAAGAATTTTGTCACAATTGTCTCGTATCAAAGGCTGTTATGAAACTTCGTAGAGGTACAGATACTTCAGAGGTACAAGTACTTCAGAGGTACAGGTACTTCAGAGGTACAGGTACTTCAAGAGGTACAGGTACTTCAATTTTTAAGTCACTAGTTAAAATGCTTATCTAATATGTATGCATGGTGTTCTAACTTTCAGCATCAAGCAAACAAACCTAGTTCACGATGAGACCAATTAGATCAAACGTAGCTTTTGCAATGATCTTTTCAGAAGTTTTTTTTTCTTGAATTAAATAACTATGTTACTTGTTTGAAAATGTGAAAAATAACATAACAAAAAAATAACAAAAAAATTAATCAAGCTTGAAAAATAACATCAGTACTCTTTTCGAATTCATACAGGCCGCCGTGGAACCAACCATGTTGAGCACGTGGAACACGTCCGCTATATTTGTGTGAGCGGAGCGGATTCTGATGCGCGTCGTCGTACAGTGAGTTGTGACTTTCTATAAAAACTCATAGTTTTTAGTGGAATTTTTGTCTGAATGAAAACCTACTTTGCTTTCAACTAGGATGAACTGATCGCCTATTAGTCGTGTCTACAAACCAAAAAAAACCTTGACCATTCCGAACTTTACAAAATCATTTCAAAAGTTTTTTAGTCATTTTCAATGAAAGAGGAGAAAATACTAGCGAATGAATCTTCAAATACTCAGTTACACAGTTTAAAGGCAGTGACGCCTGATAAAGACAAGAACTGATTATACCATCGCACGAAAAAAAAGCTGGTCCACCTGGCGGGCTCGAACCCAGCCCAGCGAATACTATGTAGCGAATAAAAATTGATCGAACATCAACATCTCTGAGGTTTCTCTGGATGAAGTCGGCTGCCGACTGAGCTCCTTTCAATGAGTGAGCGCTGAGAACGAGGGTGAAGCTCTCCCCGAATCTGCAATGAAAAAAGACGATGCCTCTAGGCCATATCGTCACCAACTGGATGGAATGAAGCTTTTCGGATGAATCATACAATCCGGAAAACTCAGGCGGCAATTCAATCCGTGAATATGACATGATGTCCAAGAAAGTAAAAGTTAATCAGGTCTTGTCCTCACTAGTTTGAAAGATTAGTTTTTTGGTGATAGAAATAGTTTTTGGTTACAGAGAAAGGATGCTAGCGATGACTCCAACCGAGATATACTTTGCCTATAAAGCTATTAATCATTTCCGATGGCGAGTGAATTCTGAACCCGTCAGTTGTCTTATGAGTTTTATGAGATGACAACTGGACTCTTGAATATTCCATCACGGCTATACAACTAATAAATACTCCCGACTGACTGTTTAATGAGCTCAGCTTTCGTTCCGGAGCACCTGACTCTGCCCTTGTCCATGATGGCAACCCGTGAGCAAAGCGCCTCACACTCCTCCATCGAATGCGAAGTCAACACTATAACGTCGCCTGGAAAATGAGTTTGTAGGTCACAAGCTAAAAAATCTGTCTAGATCTAAAGTAGCTGAAATTGTCTTGTTGTTGTTGCCGGCAAGCAGCCCGCATCAAAGAATTTTGGTTATGAACACTCTCTTTAATGAAAGAGGTTCTCGTGTTTTTCGGACGAGATGCGTCCGGAGAAGGGTTTTGAAATTGTCTCTCGAATAATCTCGAAATTCCGCGAACTGTTACTCTTGCTCAAAACATTGTCTCCCATCCAGTTATTTCCTAGGTCGCCGTTATTTGTTTGTTTCAGTTTTTGAGCTTTTAAGAGACAGATGTTCACAAGAAAGCAACGAAGAAAACGTATTACTAGAACATCGAGCTCGTCTCATTAAAACATCAAGTTTATCTCACTGAAACATCGAACTTGACTCACTAAAACAACGAACTTGCATGTTTGACTAATAAATCTGCGAGCTTATTTCTCTGATCGCCTCTATCAAACGAATTCGTTTCAAAGAACTCTTACCTTGCTTCCTTCTCTCGGTTATGACATGCCACAAGTACTGCTGGGAAGTAGGGTCCATTCCCGCCGAAGGCTCGTCCTTGAAAAAAGTCGTATTTTCGACACTTTTTATTGATACTTGAAGCAGTTTTTCATTATTATTCGTTGAACTCAAATGAAAGTATATTGCACTTTCTCCAAGTATTCGTAATGTAAAATAGTCGATTTCTTAGTCATTAGCTTTTGAAGTCTTCTATTCTACATCACTATACGATCCCTTTTGAGAAGGTGGAGTTTTTCAATGTCACTTTCGACGAGTACTCGCAAGGCAGTTAGCGATTAACTTGACGAGATCCATTCGCTGATTGGAAAGGGTTGATACACTATTCTGATGGCGCATCGAATCATCAAGAAGTCTATGCAGCCATTTGAAACATTTTATATGCAACTCAATTCAACGATCTTCAGATTTGTTGAAATAAAGGTAGTTGAACCTCTTTTGTAAAACGCACCAGAATGAGGATCGGTGGCTGACTGACGAGGGCAACACCAACGGAGAGTTTTCGCTTGTTACCTCCTGACAAACGTCCCGCCAAGACATCGTTGAAGGATGATAGATGCAGGTCTCTCAGCAGCCTCTTTATCAACTCAAAAAACTTTCGATTTTTTAAAGATCAAAGAAACTCATTATAGATTACGAATCAATTGATCGATTACTTCACAGGAGAGTAATAGATTACTTCACGGGCTAGGATTATTTCATTAAATGGGATCAAACGCAGGCGTCTTTCTCTCACCAAGAGCAAACGCGTTACCAATACTCTACCGAGGACACTTTGCAGCTTCCCATTCAAAAATAACCACTGGAATGTCAGCTTCCTTGATTCCTCGTACGCGTGCATAAAATGCCAGATTCTCCTCTGATGTGAGTTTCATGAATAGAGCATCGAATTGCGGACAGAAACCGATGAGGGGAAAGCCCGCCGAGTACTGCCTTTGAACACTGGAACAACATCCGTCATTAAAATGCTCTCTCTATCTTTCTTTTTCTCTCTTCTCTCTCTCTGTCTCGCTCTCTCTCTATCTCTCTCTCTCTTTCTATCACTCTCTTTTTCTCTCTTTATTTTTTCCAGCCGCTTTTTTTCCTGTCATACCTGTTTTTTTGGAGAAAAATAAAAGTTTAATTATAATATAGCATGGTGTGCCCAATAACTAGTAAAATCAACATTTTCTAAGTTCGAAGTTAGTGCATCCATTTAAAAATAGTTTGTGACAGCAATTATTAGTGACAAAGTGGAAGAAAGAAAAAAGAAAGAGAGAAATCAAGAAAAAGCGATAACTAGTAAAATTCACTAAAAAAAAAAGATAAAGAGAGAACGTGAAAAAAAAAAGAGAGAGAGAGAGAGAATTAACAAAAGGCGATGCGGTATTGGAAAAACTAACGGATGTCCTGATATAAAAACATTTCCATGGCCGATGCTTAGCCTGCCAGTCATCATGTCGAATGTTGTCGTTTTCCCTTTAAATGTTATTATGAATAACTATTAAATGTTATTATGAATAACTATTAAATGTTATTATGAATAACTATTAAATGTTATTATGAATAACTATTAAATGTTATTATGAATAACCCTGCCAGTCATCATGTCGAATGTTGTCGTTTTCCCTCAAAAATTCCGGTTCAATTTCGGTTTAAAAGTTTTGAATTTGAGGCTAGACTTTCGAAAAAGACAAAGGCATTAGTAAGCCAGGATTTAAAACTTTCAGTGCAATTAGAAATGCTTCAATTATCAATATATGTAGTTACAATTCACAAGGAAAACAACTTTCTCTGCTGAAAAATGTGCTGTTAACTCCAGTCTGGGCTAAAATGAGCTTCTGTGACTTCTTATCATTCTTAGCAATGTCCCGCGCCGGCCGAAGTCGGCCTAGGGTTTGCTTTCTAACTTCTGGCTCTCCAAAAATTTATATCGCGAGCTTCTTTCGGATGCATGGTAGATGGTAGATGCTCATCGAGACATGTTAATCTACATTTTGTTTATTCCTCAACAATATTCTATGATTTCCATAAATTACAAATTACTAATACGGGAAGATAAATTCTACTTAAGTAAAAGTGAGGTCATTTACTTGCAGGTGACAGCGGAAGCGAATAATTTGGCTGCGGTCTCATCGGCTCGAGCTGTGTATCAAAGGAATATGGAAGAGGTTAGCGATTTTCATCTTTTTTTCTCGTCTAAGCGTGTCCAGCTAATTTGTCCAGAGTTCGCTTCTTGCACGCTTGCACGGTACTTCCATCGTGAACGCATGTCTCGCTACGTCGGTTGGCTCTTTTCTCAGCACATGCCCGAACCATCGGATTCGGCCTTCTCTTGCATGGAAGCCACTCCGACTCTTTCTCTCACCATCTGATTTCGAGCATCGTCGAGTCGTGTTACACCGTAGCATGTTCTTCTCATTCGTGTGAAGAATGTTCTCGCTGGCACGCGTGGTAGGCGAAGTCTTCGTGGAGTAAAGAAGCGCGGGTCGGATCGATGTCTTATACATCTTCCCGCGTATTCCAGCTGTTGTTTTCATGTGACACATAACTCCTGTGGCCTCTCTCTCCATTTCATCCACACCTCGTTGACTCTTAGACGAGCTGCTGCAGTGGTATTTGCATCCGAAGAGATGACTGATCCAAGGTATTTGAAGGGTGTCTTTGAGAGAGGTTCCCCGTTTATGTGTACAGTATAAGCTTCTTCGACAATTTTTTCTGATATTAAATTCGAACTGCACCAATTATCCATTAATATTGCCGATAATACAATATTATGAGTAAACTATAATAAAAATAAAACAGGCAAAAACTAGTACGAGGTGCGGAATCGAACCCAGCGATAACTCTGATCATCTTTTTGGGTTTGGAGCGCGTGACTTATACACTACAGTATTTTTTTCATAAATTTTTTTGTCGTTCTCTCGAGACAGTGCGATAAAGATTATTATAAGATTATTACATACAACACAATGTTGTTTCAGATCACAGTATAAGAGAGTAGACCATAATCGATATCGGCCTGTTAACCACAAAGCTTTTATGCGCGCCATAGTTTAATTTCATTTTTTTCCTAATCCGGCATCTTTCTGAACTCACGGACCTGCTCCATTGAGTCCGAGTAGGCCGAAGCATTCGCCACTCTCTACTGCGAAAGAAACGCCCTTCACCACTAATTTCTTACCGAGGACCTCAATGAACCTCAATTACTCGAGAAAAAAAACCAAATAAAAAAAACAGAGAGATAGAGCGAAAAGAGAGAGAGAGAGGACGAAAGAGAGAAAGAAAGAGCGAGAGAAAGAGAGAGAGAAATGGAGCGCTAGAAAGGAAAGCAGGAAGCTGCAAATGAAGCGGTACATGGTTGTTGAGGAACTTTTGTAGATCAAAAAAGATATCAATCCAGAAAAATGTCTAAGTTTTTAACTCCAAGGTCGCTGTTCTCATTCTCCCCAACCTTTTCATCTCTCGGTGGCCGCGCTTTCCTCTAACGCATCATCAAGACTCTATGATATCATGCCCTCTCAAAAATCATGATACAGAACTTTGAAGTCTAACAATATTCTTTGAACACTCTATCAAAGACACCAAGAACCTACAGTTGCAATTTTCGACCAATTTCACTAGTTTTAAACCTTTTTCAAAAACCATATTTGTGATCACTCTGCACAAATTCTCCTGTGGCGACCAAAATATCAAGTTAGAACCGGTAAATAAATCAACCAATAAACCAATAAAAATATCGATAAAGACATCACTCTGAAAATCTAGTTGAATACTGATTCAAAAACTTAATTAAAAAAACATTCACCAATTCGATGAAGACTTTGATCGGAAAATCGATAAAGGTATAATTCACAACTTTTGTCAATAAGTGAACCTTCGCGAGTGATTGCACGATGAGCCCTTTATGTTCTGCCGGGACCAGTTCTTCAACCCGGACTCGCTCTTTCAGCACGTTAGGGTCCTGTGTTCTAACTCTTTGCAGCTGGTATTATAAGTCATAAAGATCTAATTTACAACACAATTCAGGTTTCAAGACATAGCGATAGAGAGTCTAAGACTATTGATTTTTTTTACTATTAACTTTACAATTTTTTGTTATTATTATTACTCTCTTCTCTTTTTCTCTCTTATCTTACTAAATCTCACATCGGTCTCTTCTCTTTTACTTTCTCGTTCATCTTCTTATTATTCTAGAATTGTGCAGATATTTGAATTGCAAATTTTCACCCGACTCAGCTGTTCCCACTTTACATAGAAAACTTCTCACAAGAATTACTTTTCTGTACACGCGCAAAGTAATAATAACTCGGTGTCATTTTTAAGGGAATCGTACTCACCTCAGAACAATCCGCTTGAGAGCCCAATAGTCTCAATGTTTTCTGCTCCTCGCTTGACCTGGAAACGCTGTCTAAGTTTCAATAACAACATTAATTAACCAGGGAAACTAATGGCGTCGACGTAATGATCTGAATATTGAGCTGAATTTTGTTCGAAAGGTTCCAAGTTTAATTAGCACCCGGAAAGATCACCCTGCATTAATTAGTTTAATTAGCACCCTGCATTAATTAAACACAACGGATTTTTCCAACCCCTGAAAAAATAATGGCTGTGCTCTCCCGAATCTTACTCTCTTTAAGCTGCTATTATACACAGTGTGATTAACTTAGCGAGCTTTCTCATCTCAGGTCCGCAATACTTGAAGCTTTGAAAAAGAGGGGAAAAGAAAATGAATAAGGATTGCCTCACTTGCAATTGCTAAGAAAGCCACATTGCAGCGTCCCAAGAAGAGTCAAGTACACGACGCTGCAGATCAATTGCGCGCTGAGATGTTGCCCGAGTACATCCCAAGCAAACGGAGAAGGAGTAGGAAGTCGCAAAATTTCCTCTTCCAGGTTGTATGCTTCTGGAAAGAGACAGAATGTAAATAAAATTATACCCTACTCCTTGTTGATCTCAACCAACGGATTTTCATACCAAGCAGAATAGCGGATTGTTCGTAGGAACTTGTGCAAAAATCTTGTGGTGTGACGGGAACCGAACCCGCGACCTTCGCCTTCCGAGCGATGCTCTTACGCGCTGAGTTACATAAGCACACAATATAATGCACATTTTTTGGCCCACACAACAAAAACAACAATATTAGTTGAACGAATCGCATGGAAAAAAGCAAGCTCACAAGGTGGCATCGAACCCAGTTCCTCGCTTACCGGAAGCGAATACTTTGCCAATAAAATCAGTTTCAGTTCCAAATTAATTCATCGAAATGACACCGTGAAATCGGCTTGAGTGAATAAGAACACAAAGTCAAATTATTTGAAGGAAAAATCGAGTTTTGTCACTTTTTCAAGTGTTTGTTTTTAAATACATGTTTTTATTATATCTAGTAAATGAATTGAAGCGAAGAGAATGTTTAAATTCCCAACCAAGTTCCTCTCGAAACTTGTTCAGAGTCGACACGATTTGCATCATCTTCATGCAGCCCTTCTGGAGATTGTAAGAGGGAAGTAGGAGAAATCCCCAACGGGTTACGTCGAACCAAATACCGATGGTTCCTGTCGCCTTCTTCTGTAACAGATTGCGCTTCATTGAGACCATGACAGTATTGGGTCATAATTCACCTTTTAAAAATGAAAACTGCTCCGAGTTGGATAACATCTATGCTTCGTTCTAAAAAGTTTAATGTTTTTAAACCAAAAAAAAACTGTTGAGTTGTGTATTGTAAGGAAAAAAGACTCAGAGACGGATAGAAATGTTCCATAGAAGTGCTGTCGTAAAACACTTGTTTTTGGTAAGTGAAAGAAAGCTAAGTTCGATCTAACTCGTAGACTAGCTTTCAACTATGTGGTAGTCCAAGGATAATTACTGTTAATCAGTTGTAACTGCCTTTAAACTCTTTTTTTAAAGTGATAATTTTAAAGCCCTTGTGAAAAGAAATTGAGCCTTTTTAGTAGAATTTTAAACTCTTTAATTGCTTGATGCCCATTCTGTAAACCTAATTAATTCTAGTGTGCCTAAATAAAGAGGTAGCGCACTCACTGAGCTGACCGCGAGCTCCAGAGCGAAGACAATGTTATCCGAGATGTTCCCAGCTAGAAACATGCCAAGAGCGATGGTTATAAAGGCGAATGGTGTAGAATTGAACAGGTGCTGTAGAACGTAGACAAACGGGATGGCAGCCACACTACAACGAGTTCGATATAGGTTCTCGGAAGTACGTAATAGTTAGAAGAACACAACATGAAAAGAAGATCACTAGTGCATTCCACGAAATTATTCGAAGATTTCAATGTTTCATCGTGAAAAAAGGACCAAAACATTCAATGCATTGTTGAATACACCAGTTAAATTCTATTATTTAACTTCAAATCAAATCGAATGAGCAAATTAGTTTGTACCCGAAAAGTAACAACTGCAGAACATGAGCGTAGAAGAAATGAACGTTCCAAACGAATTCAGGTGTCCGGAAACCAGTAAACATCGCCACCACCAAAAGCAGCACAATCGAATAAGTGAACTGAAGTAAGACATTGTTCAGAACACTGCAGCTGAGACCAAACAAACTGGATAAGAGAGAGCTTACAGTATCCGATAGCACCATCGTTAGCCAGTAAAGAGAGAGAGCTTACAGTATCCAATGGCACTGCCGTGCGCCAGTAAAAAGAGAGAGAGCTTACAGTATCCCATAGCACTGCCGTGAGCCAGTAAACAATCCTGCTGAGACCAGAAACCACTTGCAGGTGCAACGAGCGCGTGACACGGTCCTGAGATGAGAGAAAAAGGTCAAATTACTTCCTAAACATCTAAAACCACTACTTAGAGGACTGACTTCGACAAGAAAGATGCAAAAACTTCCGACAATGATACACAAAGCGAAGCTGAGCAGAGTAGGCCGGATTTTCCTGTAAAGGGATTTTCAGGCGAGTAAAACCGATCAGGTCTTTTTCTAATGAACATCGACAGGTCTATATTGCCAATATATTTATTATAAATTCATATTTTAATTCATAGAGGTAACTTTCTCGGAAGCTTCTTTCTACTTAGGCTCATATCTCTTCGCAGTGACTTCAATACATCTACTACCGTAATCATCGACATCATGGTTTTAAGTTTTTCTATCTAGATATACGGATATGGGCTTTTATTGAACCTAACTTCATTTAATTTTCCATCTCATTTAGAAAAGCTCTAAGTTCGTCATTCATAAAATTAATTATTCTTTTCTTTCGTTTTGATGAACAAAGTGACACGCGTGTGCCAATATTTGAATTGATTTACATATGTATAGCATTACTACTCGATGCGATAAGAGTATGTAGTATCAAATGTTAAATTCTCTCATCGAATCAAATAAGGTCACTTCATCTTTTTCCGGAATTTTTTGTATTTAAATACTTTTCTTGATAATACTTTTTTTGGTCTGCCCGCTTTTTGAGGGCATTAATAAACACCCTGATCGAGCCAATTATGCTACACACAGAGAAAAACTTGATCGCATTTTAACAAATTAGTGAATAATATAAAGGTCTTACAAACGTCAATTATATTGTTTAGTTACGACCCTGCGAATACATCCTAGTCCTAATTTACAAACTCGAATGATGTTTTAGAACGATCACGGATTTTGATGACTAGCAAGAAAATTTTGAGGGAGAGTTTCGCTCTTAAATGGCTGAAGTTTTTCATTCCTGTTTAAAATAAACTTTCTAGACCGCTATATTTAATTCAAAAATTGCGTAGCGGAGATGAGCATCTGCCTAGCTTTTCTCTGCTCCGTTCCCCAAACGAACGTATTCAGAACGATTCTAAAACACTACCAGAGTCTATAACTAGTTTCATGGCTTTTCGAGTCGCGACATTTCGCACCGCGACAACTCTCTTCCACATTTCGCAATATGTTTACCCCCAAAGCCCTAATTATGTGGCTGGTCATTGTTTACGGTCTCGTACTAAGCCGTACGGCCTCGTAAGGGTAAGGACAAGCTCTAAAGAAAACATACATGGATTTATTCCGATTGTGAAACTTCGGGTGTGAGTTGTCGTGGTGTGAAATTTCGTGCTCCGAAATGTCGTGATACCCTTACAGTAATCACTACTGTTTGCCGTGAAGGGTTATTAAAATGACAAAATAAACGAGGAGCTCGCAACTTATACAGAACGGGGTTAGAACAAACACAAATAGTAAAGCATGGCTTACATAGAAAAACATAGGGATAAATATAAATTGTTATGGGACCGCACAATCAGCACTTCAAAAAATGTATCGAAAGTGATGTAAATCATATTATGAGTAAATCCTATCTTATAATGATCAAATTTTCTCTGTGTGCGTAAACCATGTTAACCTATTTATTAAGTTGTTCCAATAGTATTAAGTTGTTCCAATTGCGTAAACCATGTTAACCTATTTATTAAGTTGTTCCAATAGTATTAAGTTGTTCCAATTGCGTAAACCATGTTAACCTATTTATTAAGTTGTTCCAATAGTATTAAGTTGTTCCAATTGCGTAAACCATGTTAACCTATTTATTAAGTTGTTCCAATAGTATTAAGTTGTTCCAATTGCGTAAACCATGTTAACCTATTTATTAAGTTGTTCCAATAGTAACATACTTCTCTGAAAACGCAGTCGCTCTTGAGCCGAATTCGTTCGCCTTCGTCATTGGGTTTAGAGTAAAGAGAATTTTTGCGTCTGTCAAATTACGTGTACTGTTCTGAAACTTTCTTTTTTCATCTATGCGAGATGTTCAATTACAATTCCGGCTTGCGCACGGATTATCACTGTTTAAGTCATGAAACACTGAAAAAATTCCATATGTTTTAAACATGACAAGACCTGTTTTTATATTGGTTGCCTATAACGGAAATGCTCACCCAAAAGGAGTTGGTAGTGATGTCTAGTAACAAAGTCGATGCAAGATGAGTCAGCAGGTTGAACGAATTGTAAGACCAAATCTGAGAAGAGGATTAGTTAAATAGAAATTCTCATAGCATAAAGTTGAAAAAAAACTAAAGAAAATAGAGAAGAGGAGATAGAAATAAGGTTTGAAGAAATGTTTAGATGGAAAGTGAATTAAAGTGCTCAAAACTAGAAAAAGAGGCCGAATAAGTAGTAATCATGGTGTAAAAAAAGAGGCCGAAGAAGCAGGCTCAAGAGTGATTATTTAGTTCCTTGGCAATAACATGAACATATTTAATAACTGTATTTACTTTAGTAGTTTGCGTTTACTACACTCCAAATAAAGGAAAATGTTCTCAATAAATAAAAAAAATGGTAACGAAATTCAGGATGGATTCTTCTAAAAACCTTGACGTTCTCCTTGACGTCCAAATGATTGGAAACGCTTTCAATGAAGTCGTGACTTGTGAGGTTGCCAATAAAATTCTTGTAGTTTCTGTGAATCCGTTTCGATAGAAAGCTAAGATCTGCAAATATTTTTGAATAAGTCAGGCCTCCAATTAGGAGCTAAACATAAGAATTATATCCTTGATGAATAGAATCTCTCATGAGTAGTCGCCATTCCATGCATGCTCTTTTCTTTCGCTAATGATTTGCATATAAGCTTGAGAAGATATTAATTTGATGCTGAGACAAAAGGGAGTTCACGGGGAGAGATCGAACTCAGCTGTCTCTCTTATCCTTACGAGCTTGTTACCACTAGACTACCGCGGACACATTCCTTTTGTCTGCGATTAAGAGATGTAAAAAACGCGATGGCCTTCTTATCTCAGTCATGTATGCTTATTGTGTGAAGAGCAAAAGCTCTCTATTCAAAATAAAGTCACAAGAGTAATGGAAGATATTTGTTTCATTTTTGAAAAGCTCAGAACTTCAAATAAACCAGCCACTCTTACACTAACTCAACTCATATTCAAGTGAATTGGATAGGTGACCCAGATGAGAATAAAATTTATTGGCTGAGCAATAGATTTGAGAAAGAGATGGAACGGAGTATTTGAAATTGAATTCTCTAAAACAGTTTACAAATAAATGCATCAAAAGCTAAATAAAATAGTTGCGTGATAAATGGATACTGATAGGTAAATTTCGCTACCGAAATTGACTTTGGCTGCTGCTTTTTCGAACTGCTTTTTAAATATTCTCCAGCCGGACTGGGCTTTTGAGTACTTTCTCTCCCCAAACTCGTTGAAGTGTCCAATGGAGTATCCGCCGTGACTGCAGAGGGCGTTTATAGTAAGTTCTTTCACAAAAATTGATTTTTAAAACAAATTTAGTTAAACTCCTTCAAGAGCGTAGAACTATTGAATAAGATGTTGCTGTCCAGGAGCTCAATGAGTGAGTTTTTTTGTTTTATTTCTTTGCCATTTTTCTATCTCTTTTTCTTTTCTTGCTTACTATTCCTTTTTTCTCTGTTCTTTCTTTCTCTCTCATCATCATCTTTCTTTTCGTCTTTTTCTCTAACTCCTCTTCATAGTTTTTCTCTCTCATTTAACCATTAATTAGAGCCTCAAAATAGCGATTTAGGTTTTACCTCAGAATTCAAAAACGACTAACAATGATGGTCCGGTAGAATAATAACCCTTATTTTGGCCATTTTTTACCAGAGTGAACTGGGTCAGATTACGGTAGCTGAGATCATAGAGGCGACCGATCGCCGCTCCGTAACGAACAAAGTGCTCGTGAAGCGGGTAATCGGCCTGTACATGAACTGTATCAACGAGTGGCTCAGAACTAGTTTTTTTCAATTTGAACACATATGAGTTTAAATTTTTCATGGAGTGACTTCATATCTGATAACACTAAACAGAAAACTAACAAAACCCCGATTGAAAAAAACAGAGAATTTGTTTGCTGCTGATTGTTTCTTTTTGCGTATAAAAACAGTTGAAGCTAGAATGAAAAGTGCTTTGTATCAGGACTAAAAAGCATGTTTTCATGCAGAAAACTGAAAAAAACTCTTTCTACCAATAGTCGTAACTAAAGTGTTTGCTTGTTTGAACTTCCAAACTCCTAAGCAGTTTTCTAGCCTTATGGTCACTCTAGCAAAAGTAAGACAACTTTTGCACTGTGGGCGGGACAATAGAAAAATTTAACCATTGAACACGTCGATCCCTTTTTGCCACACTCACAAGTCAGGTCCGCATTGTGGTTGTAACGCATGGCTTAGAAGTTCTATTTTGAATTATGTATTTCTTCAATAAATTTTTTATGTTTCTCTAACGAGTATTTTCTCGCAAAAACACTGCTTTAAAAATAAACGTACTTTAAAAATTGGCCAACAAGTATCTAATGTCACTAAGAAATCATTGTTTCATAAGCTATTTTCAGAAAACACTAACACCAAAAATTCATTTTATCATAAGCTGATTTCTCAAATTTCGGAAGTTCTTGAAATTATGAATCTAAGAATGCTAACGCAGGTTGAGGGTGTTGATAGTGAGATTAGTTCTTCTGTAGGAAATACGAGTGCAGTAACTGAAAATACAATGAATTAGGTAACAATCGGGAAAAGAGAAAGCCTTGTTTACAAACTAAAGTTTCTAATCGAAAAACTTCCAAACAACATTCTCCTCATTTTCACCCATTCACCTCATTTTCACCCATTTTCCTCATTTTCATTTTTCAAAGAAGGTCGTCTTTTCTACCAAACGTTCAGCTCTGATAAAATAATGATTCTTGTTGTCCGGATGACCCAAACTCGTCTCATAATCGCCTATGCTCTACTTAACAAGTGTCGAAAAAATGCTACGCAGTGTTTTCTTTTTGAATTGAATATTATCTTGCTGTGATACCCCCCATGTCAGTAGATGAGTCTTGACAACTCATCCTTTGGTGGATAAAGTTATTTGAATTAAAAAAAAACTCACGGCTACATATCAACATGCCAAAGTATCTTCACACGATCTAAAAGAAGTATATTTTTTAAGATCTAACATTTATATCCGTCTGTTCTTCGAATACCTTGTTTACGCTTTATAAACATATATGTTATGGTTAGAATTGAACAAGCGCTTTGAATTGATCAGTTCTTTTTCTTTCGGCTTGCAGATGGCTCTTTCGGCTTAATATGAGAACTTTTCTTTTGCGGTCTCGTTAGCCTAAGCCGTACGACCTCATTAGCGTAAACTTTTGCCTAAGCCTAAGATTTCTTCAATGTAAAAAATTATAAATTATGAATTGTTATTTTTTAACTAAAAGTTTGTATTTTTTAAAAATTATTTTCACATTAAAAAAACGCTTAGGCTTAGGCAAAAGTTTACGCTAATGAGGTCGTACGGCTTAGTCTAACGTGACCGCATAAGAAAAGTTCTCATATTCAGCCGAAAGAGCCATCTGAAAGCCGAAAGAAAGAGATCTGATCCTGATCAACTCTAGCCATAACATATACATGAACATTTAACACGTTGTGCATCGCGATAAAGAAGACATTCAATTTCAAATTAAAAAAGCGAACATACTGGTAATCGGGTGCTCCATGGCAAAAGTTCCAGGGATCATCATCAGTGACCAAATACTCTCCGAAGAGTTGGCTCGTCGTGTTGTTCGGATCCAGCAGGCTGCAAATCGAATCGAATTTTTCAATATTTAGTTTTTGTTTTCAGCCGAATAATCACGCTTCGTGAACTAGATTCACGCGTGACACGTGACACGGTTGGTTTTAGTTTGTCAATTAACAGCTGCGGTTGGAGGGTAATAAATCCCATGTCTGAATATTCCTGATTCAAAATACGCACCCTACCTGGTGAAATCATTGATTTCTTTCTATTTCAATGATATTATGTTTCAGAGAGCTGAGTAACAATCGCGGAACTATTACCTAAATGCTACGCTCTCCGGTTGGGTGAACTAGATTCACGCGTGACACGGGGAAACTCAACTCATCGGATTGCATGAGAAATTGTTGACAAAGACTGACTTATGCGTTAAAACTTTTTTAAAGAGTTATTACTGTATCGGTACTATATAATAATAACTCGTGAATGCATCGATCCTAATTAACTACTCGATATAAACCTTCTAAACTGATATATGAAAACTAAGGTGAATCCATTACTCGCAAGTTCCTAGCTTTCACAAGAACAAATTTTGAATAAACTGTATTTAGAGAGGAAGAAATGACAGCCGAACCTAAAATAAGTTGCTATGTTGCGCGGAAACGGTGACCGGCCAGCGACAAGGCTTTTCTGAAAAGAAGCCATTGATTCAATCATTCATTCATTTAAACATTAATTTGTTTTTCATCCATTCATTCATACATTCAATCATCCACATAGCATTTTTCAGATAGCATGATCATTGTTCTCGCGAAAGTTTTATTTTGATCGAGAAAATAATGAGAGCGCGGAAAAAATGCATCAATTTTTTCGCTTCTATGTTTCACATAATATAAGAGATTTTCAAAGTTCAATCGGAAAACTAGTAATATAGAGCACTTGAAACAAAAGTATACCGTATTCGGTTGGAGCTCCTCTTTATCGCTGAACTTGTTCAACAACTCAGCAGCGAGCAGCAATGCAATAGGAAATAAGAGCTAGAAGAGAGCAATTTATGATTAAATTTTTTTGTCTGAAAAGATGTCTTTGTTCTCTCGAATTTTGTGGATCTGCCCCGGGCGGAGTCAAACTTGACAGTTTACACAACATTGAAGCATGTTACTAATATTTGTTTCACATCTCGACTTGAAGATCAAGAAAAATAAATCTTTGGTAACAGTTCAAGAGAATTATAAATTTGTTTTCTGAACATACAATGCAGCAGAGAGTGAAGCGACTTCTCCACGAGCTCAGGGCACGCACACCAAGCAGCGCCGCACTGTGAACGAAATACTTCGAGGCTCCGAGGGGCCTTTTTTGCGCCAACGTAGACCTTGGTGTAACTGGCGGCGACGGCGACACATCCGGCGCTCCCACGTCTTCCTCACCCGCGGAATCTCTCCCCAATTCTTTGATCTCCGAGGCACCCGAGATTCGCTTCCTGTGGTGAAATAATTGAAAGTGAAATGAGTGGAAATGTTCACTTTTCCTCTATTCAATTGACTTATCAGTGTCAAAAATGCTTTCGCCTTTTTACTTAATGAAAGAATGGGAGATGTTGAGACGGGTTTTTTCTTCTCTCACTACTCAAACAAAACTAGAACAAACATCTCAATCGAATTTGTGCATGCTTTTTACTATATACATATACATACTGTTTAAATAGTTTATATAAATACATAATGTCGAATGTACGTCCTTGTAATTATTTGGCAAGTGTGAATGAACTTCACGTTTATTCTCGAGTTTTTGAAGATACAACAGACATTTATTTATGGGCTATACTTACCGATTGCTTTTACAAAGCTTGCTCAAAAGCGTCGATGCAGAAGACAGTTTGACGTGTTCGGATCCTTTCACGGATTCGGCTAGACTTATAAAAACCTTAAAATTGTATTTGAAATAGTTTATTCATTTTTTATTGTAAAAATTTTTTTGAATAAATAGTTTTGATGAATGATAATCTTGTTGAAATATATTCAATTTAATTCATATATTTCAAACAGAAACGACTTTTCTTACTCTTTTAAACAGATGTACGTTATGGTGTTAACGATCAACTTGCCGATCTTTCAAGGCACAGTAGATGAAAAATGGCCGTAGTTGTTCGAAGCTCGATTGTGCTAAAGGTAATTTACGAAAAGTGGTTGACTCTTACCTCACTTAGGACACCAGTCACTACTGCCTGATTCACTCCAAGTATGTATGGTAAGAGAAACCGGGGCCGAAGAAGAGGGAAGGGGCGGGAGAGAAGAATGGGGTTGCGAATTCAATAAATGTTACGTATAACCCTAATATCTCCCATGCCTTTAATTGTTCCGTGATGGCAGCTCAACTTGTAAGCTATAGTTATACATTCACCTGAACATCATGTCAAAACCGAACCGAAATACCTATGACTCTGTTGTTGTTGTTGCCGTAAAACGTTTCGCATCGAAGAGAGTCGGCTATGGAGAGCCGCTCTCTCCCTCTCCCTCTCTCTCTTCTCTTCTCTTTTAAAAAAAAAAGATCTTTTGTTCTTTCCTTCACAGTAGTCTCAGAAATGAAGCTACTTCTTTTGGTTTCATCTGCACTCTAAACGTAGCCCCTTCCCCCCACCCAGCCGCTCAAAAAATGGTACAGAGATAGTTACACTCTGAAGAGTTGGCGCTGCAATGCCGTATTCTGCAATTCCTGCTTCCTTCTTTTTCTGGTCCAAAGCGCGGAAGAAGTACTCAAGGTAAGCGGAGTTTGTCCGAATCGGAATTTTGAATATAACCTCCTGAAAGACCGAGTTAAAATATTTTATTTTCTCTTGATACAGTAATTTATCACCATAAAACTGAAAATCTGTGATCAATATAACCCGCATATGAAGCATATAACCTGGAGTTTTAGCCGTGAATAGTCAACATTTGTAAATAATTTATGAGAAGTATTTTATATTTATGAGGCTAGCAAGATATTCCTCTCTCTTACATTTGTATCTCCTCTCTCTCCTCTCTCAATGTTCCTCTCTCTTTCTTTCTCTCTTTATCTCTCTCTATCTGTCTTTCTCTCTGGTTTTTCTTTTTTTCCTTCGTTTTTGCCTTCTTTTCAAGTTCGGGAGATCAATTCTTTAATTCATCTTCTGTTGAGCAATATGCACATGACCTCACTCTTCTTCTTTCTTATACGTGTAAGTTCTGACCATATTCTCCAGATTTTTCTCTCCATTGAGCGTCACGTGGACCTTCTGGTGAAGACCCTTGAGAACTCTCTCCATTCCCACGGCAGAGACGGAGGCCGCCTGAATCACTCCTACTCATTTCAGTCCAACTTCATTCATCTCTTACCTGTCTCTATAGAACTTAAGGATGATTAGCATCAACTTTTTTTGGAGTCTTAAGCCTTTTCTCAGTTAAAAAATCAATGATGTTTTTTTCTACAAAAATTAAGAAAATGTTGAAATAGATGCATTTAAAAATCGATATCAACCACAAGTTTACTAGTCTTCCTCGACATTCTCAAATTTTCATCGCTCTTTTTTCGCAAATACCTCTTCACCTCCCTCCTCGCTTAACTCCACCTCCCCCCCCGCAGTATGCCGTTGACCTCATACAACCCCTTGAATACTCGACCGTTTTAGTGGCGGTGAGTGTGAAGTGACTCGCAAATCGGTTTTTCAGGAACAAAGGTGAGCCAAGAGCGAGCAGTTTGCCCCTGGACAGAATTGCCACTCGATCAGAGAGAACATCCGCTTCGTCCATGTGATGAGTTGACAAAAGAATGGTCCTATCTGAATAGTAAATTTCGCATTCAAGGACAATTCGTATCAGGAAGAAGAAATAGACAAACACTTATTACGCGCTAAGAGCTTATTTTACATATACAGACATAACAATTAGATTATTCTTCTTCTTCCCTTACCCCCGGAACGGCTGCTATGTAACAGCAGTAAATCAACAATTCATCATTCTTCACTTGTCTCTCTTTTTCTGAATGGCCGCTTTGGAACTACTGTCAATAGCCCTTATCCTTCCTTCTCATCTTCCCTTACCGCTTCCAGGCTCTTCTGCTAAACTAAATCTTCCCTGATACCCCATCAAGCTCTACATTGCCTGATAATAAAAACTTGTAACGTGCACTGTCAAAAAACGAGAGAAAAGCTACCGCCCATCAAGCGAAGGGGCTAGAATGACGGGAACCAAGCGAGTTTTGACAGCCTTATTATGTATATCATGCTGCCTAATCTCTCTCTTTTCTCTGCCTTTCACCTCTCGCTCATTTAAAAAAAAAAATTTCTCAAGACATCCTTCTTGAATACCAGTCTTTTTTATCAGGACTTTGACGTTCATATGTATGCGTTCACACTTCTTCATGAACGTTCATATGTATGCGTTCACACTTCTTCATGAACTATGGGAGTCTTTCGCACGCTGTAGAGCATACCTATTCTGTAGCTTATGGTTAGCAAAAATGTCTTTAAAAACTTGATTGAATTCAATAAAAATAACCCATTCATGCAACATAATTGTATACAACCTGGAATAAAGAATGAATGAATGAATCAAGAGCCTTTAAATGTGTAATGAAATGCGCAAAAAAAGGTGCACTGTTTTGCTACAACGGAAGAGACTGTTATCGTCCGCGAGAGATACTACCTTCTTTGAGATGTTCTAGCATTCTCCAGATGTCCTTGCGACTGTTAACATCAACCCCAGCTGTTGGCTCGTCCAGGATGACAAACGACGAGCCTCCAATGACGGCCATTGCGATGCAGAGACGTCGTTTCTGTCCACCTGAAATTCAAAATTTTGTAATCCGATTACCCCGCAATATTCTTGGTTTTTTTTCTTGATGTACTTTACCCTTCACTCAACTAACATTTAAAAAAAAGACTTCTGCCTTCTGCTACATTATAGTCTCTGCAGTGATATAATAATTGTAAATTATATTTATCACATCTTTTACCATTTTCCTAAAATAATAATTACATATTATGGAATGATGAAAATCAGTTATAAAAAAGAGATTCCCTCTTTGAGGTCCTAAAGTCAGATAAGAGAGAGAGAGAGAGAGAGAGAGAGAGAGAGAGAGAGAGAGAGAGAGAGAGAGAGAGAGAAAGTAGATCGAGAAAAAGAGAGGAAAACGGAAAAAAGAGAAAGAGAACTTTTTTAGCTCAAGACTTATTTGTCAGTTTGTGAAAACATTTTAATTTCTCGTAAACACGTGTTAAACTCCATTGACTTCTGAAGTAATTGTTACCATGACCCGAAATTCCACTAGTCTTGTAACTTTTTTATGCAAAATGTTTGTCTAGCATACAAATTCTAGAGAATCTTACAGATAGACAGCTTCTAGCGGGCAGCAATTTACCGAAATGTTTTCTTTATTTGAAATTAAATAGGTTAATGAGCAGTTTACCAGACAGCTGACTGGAGGATGATTCCGCCTCAGATGTCAAACCGAGAACGTCCAGGATATTATTGACCTCTTCAGACAAATCAGCTTTTCGAACGCCTTTTAGAACAGCGAAAAACTGAAGCTGCTCACGCACTTTCAAACTGCAAAAAGTTCTATAAGGCCTCCAATAGTCATAGTTTACCAGAAGGTACTTGTTTTCGGCCAACTCAGGCTGTTCGATTACCTGATTCTTCGCTCAATCGGGCTCTTTTAAACTCTTTCCTTCTCTCTCTCTCTTCCTTTCTATCTTTTCCTCTCTCTCTCTCTCTCTCTCTCTCTCTCTCTCTATCTATCTATCTATCTATCTCTAAAAACCATATTTTGCTCCTATCTGCCAACTCACCGCCTCGATCATTTTTGATTACTTAAGGCATGCAATGGCTTTGCATTCTTCGTAGTCAACAATGTTCAAAGCTCTTTTTTTCACTTTCAAAATGATTCAATTCGATTTCGTAGTTTTACTTCATCTTCAAATGAGTCACGAGTTCTCAATATTACTCACGCATGGTAAAATTTTTCCACGCTCGCTAACTTCGTTCTTCAATTAAGAAAATATGTACTGGTGCGACTTTGCATTGAAACATACTCAGAGAAGAATATATTCTGCTGAGGACAATATCCGAGACTGTTGCGAACTCCATCCAAGTCTCTTCTGGAACGAGAGACACCAATAGAAAAGCAGTGAATATGACTACCTGAGAGCTAGTTACTTTTTTCAAAGCGCTAAGAAGAGTGTAGAAAACCAACAAATGGGTCTCTACATGTTGTATTCAATCTAGAATTATATACAACCATTTAAGACAAAACAGGCAAAGTAAAAAATAAATAAGAAAAAAGGTATTAATCCAAACGCTAATCATGATTCATAGCTAGGTATGGTCGAGACCATCATCTCTGTGCATACAATTAGGAGAAAAAAAATTAGAAAAAAATTATTAAATTATAAAAGGTTCAAAATCAGCATTTTGGAAATTCAGTTTAAAAAACCGTATATCGTGTCCATAAACGATGGCAGTGCCCGAAGAAGGGGAGTAAAGACCGCAAAGTAACGACCTAAAAATTTGTTCGAATTCGCATGTTTTTTCATAACTATTTCAGCTCTATAGGATCTCGAAGCTTCAAATTGTCTTAAAACGTTTGAGAAAAAAAACGAGTTTTTAAGCCATTTGCTGTAAGAATAAATCGTCAGCGGGATATATGTACATACATGGATGAACAAATGAAAAATTACTACATGTTTATTGAATACAAATCAAAATGATTAAAGCCTTACATGGTTGTTGTTTTCCCAGCACCATTGTGCCCCAGTAGAGCTGTGATTTGTGACTCGTAAAGATTGAGAGATATGTTATCCGCCTTAAGCATACTGATTATTCACTTTTCCATTTCGCATTACAATTCTTCAAATTAAAAAAAAGGATTTTTTCACAATAATGTTGCTAAAAAAGTAATGAATTATTCTCAAAGTGAAACGATTCCATTTAAAATGAGATTTTTTTTTCTCACTTCATTCATCCACCCTTTTTAACAATGTTTCGACTGTTCTCGCTTGGTATATTATTTTCGAATTCTTCCTCTTCGACCATAATGAACTAGGAATTGATTCCACTGATCCAAGAGTCAATTTGCTTGATACAGGAAATTCCATTCAAGTTTCATCTGAAAGCCAAACTGACCGCAATTGTACTTTCGTTATGCATTTTGGAAAGGTTCTTGATCATCACTGTCACTTTTCCTTCTGGCTCAACTTCCATTCTTTCGGATTGTGCGTTTAGGGCAAAAGAAGAACCTTAAAGACGGTCTAAGGTTTGGGGAGAAGACGAGGTTTATATGAGAATACTTATCACATTGGTAAGTACGACTAAGTTTTCACAGAAACAGAAGAAGAAACATTGAAGTGAGAAAAACTTCCTTGGTGGGAACTCATTACAAAAGTTGAAGGAAACTGGTTTTCGGTAAAACCATTTCTTGTATTAAGGAACTAGTTGTCTGGATCAATTTTTGAGGAGATGATCTTTACCTTGAGCTTAGGAAAATACTAATCTTTGGTCCAGCGCCACTTAAAATATTCCATTTCGCTCGGAATGTATACTCAAAGAATTTCTTATTCATGATTCTATCGATTCTGTTTAGTATATATTTTAAATTTCTTTCCAGAAATTTTTAAAAACTTTCAAAAATTAAAAAAATCTAAATTTGAATTTTAACTGTGTTGTTTTATAACAAAGTATTATAAAAAGTATAATAATTCATAGACACGAATTCACACGGAATAGCAATGTGCCCCCATGGTGTAATGGTAACACGCGCTCCCAGTTTGAGTCGAGATGGTCTGGGTTCTATCCCGCCCGGTGGACTAGCTTTTTTCTGTGTGATAGTTCAATCATTTGTCATCTGTACCAGGCGTCACTGCCTTTAAACTGTGTAACTTAGCATTTGAAGATAATTCATAAAGTCATCAAACCGTTCCGTTGCACACTGAAATATAAATTTTGCTAGTGAAAATATGCAGTTGTCAATCCGTACGTTGATGGTCTCCATCTTCGTCCTCCTGTTCTTCCTCAACTCGCTCCCCAACGCACCAGAAACTGCGTGACACCAAGAAGTACCAGGGACGGGAGACACCGTGTACGCCTATGCTATTACCCTTTTAAAAGGCTAAAATTTGCTTTTCACAGCTTAAGTATCCTTTTCAAGACTTGTCTTCTATCACCTGTTTTAGAACTTGTTTGAAAATTTCGTAGACTACAAAGTAGTATCTACATAAAGAAAGACATTTGAGACTATCCGAAAGCTATGCTCAATTCTATGTCCCTCGTTCATATCTAGGAACAAAATAATTTTTGAGTGACTGTTTTAGGTTTTGGCAGTTCATGCTTCTTGTTGAGAATTTTCATAAAAAAAAGTTTGATGTTAAAAGTTAAGTCAAGGAAAAAGAAGCTGTAGACAACTGTTTAAGAAAAAAACTGCTCACCAGGGTGTACAATGGAGATGTACCAAGCCAGAGAGTAATAGATTACCGTCATACCCGCTAATGCCATGAAAATTTCGTAGGAAGTGTTCCGCAGAGGCACTGAGATTGCAACCAATCCTTTTCTTCAAATTTTCTTAAATCCTTGTCATTGAAGACTCTCATCCTTGCCCTTATGACCCATTAGATGGTAAACAAAGTTAGACGACTTTCTATCGGTCAGCCAATTCTTGTCGGAAGTCAACCATAATGGATTTTTTTCACTCCATCAACAGCAGTTGAGTTTTTTTTTTACTACAAGTTTTGTTCCAGTACAATAGAATTATTGCAACAAAAACACAATAAAAGTTTATATAAAAAAATTTATGAAAGAAAGCGATTGAAAATTGAGGTGGAAAAATATTAAGTACAATTGCCTGAGTCGAAGGTTCCCCATGCGGATAGCTTGAGGCGGTTGGTGGTAGACAAGAGAGAGAAGGCAGAAAGAAGGGCCGTTTGGGGGAAGATCAACTTAAATACTGTATTATGATCTCAACCAGGGTGTTTCTTAGCACCCGCACAACTTTTTTTCGAGCGCATAGATTTTTAAAATTTCCGAGTTCAACATTCAGTTTCTCCAATGATTTTGACTTTCCCTACGGAAAATTCGATGAAAATTTTTTCCAAGCGCATAGATTTCAATGTTTTTTTCGGGGTTTTTAGAGAGTGCATAGATTTTTTTAACCGCAGTGCGGGTCAGAGAAACATCATGATCTCAACTCTTGATAAAATACGATTCCCAGTAGAAATTCTCTATTTTTCTCATTTTCTCTTCAATACACTCTTTTCAATTTTTCATGTCTCGTTGTTCCTCTCTCCCATTTCTCTTCTCTTTTATCTCTTCTTACTCTTCTTGTTTTCCCCTCTCTTCTTTCCTCTCTCTGCTTTCTTTCTTCCTTTTTTCTCTTTTGTCTCAATCTTCAATTTCTCTCTCTCTCTTATTTAATTTACAACCAATCAAAGTATACATTTGTTTTTTAGAGTATATCTATTCGAAAATTTTGTGGAAATGCATTAATGTTTTTGTACGAGTTTTGAAAAACGTTCTGGTTTTTATTTTGTTTTTTAAAGCCTTTTTTTACGATAATTGTCTTGTGAAAACTGTCTAGTGAAAACGGAATGCTCACAGTAGTCTGGGAAAAGTTTCCGGACTCTTTCCAGAAGATTCCAGGCAACGCAAACACGAAATGAAGTACGAATGCAGAAGTTGTTGCTGTCAAAACAACTAATAGGAAAACAACCAGCGATTCTGCCAATAGTTCACTAAAGGTCTATATAAATATATAGTGTAACTGTTAAAAACTTTAAAAAACAACCACTCTTCTAGCGGGGGAGTCTGAAATAATGATGAACAAGCTGAGGGTAAAATGTGGAGAAGGAAGTATAAGTCATTATTCTAGACTCCACCGCTCGAAGAATTCTTTGTCGAGAATTCTCAACAGTGTTGGTGACCTAGGATCATGCCCATAGGTCAGCTGTACTGGTGAAAACTTGGAAATAGAACCCTTTTTTGAGCGGGGAAGTTTAAAAAAATAAGAAGCATTGCCTTCAGAATTCCGTACATCAACACAATTGTTCTTGTCTCTTTTTCAACGATTACAAGTAAACTTCGTTGAGCTATGCTTCTGCACTTGTACAAGCTTTTGTTAAAGTATTATTTAAAGAAAGAGAAGTATAATACTAACTAAATATTAAATATCTAACTAAATAATGAAAAATTAATGGATACAACTTTATGCGTAAAAGTAACCGATGTTGGTATTCGTGAAGAGGGAAGAAATAAAAAGAGCCTGGGAGATCATGGCCAGGATGAAGAGGAGATAGAAGGTCGCCAAGTAGGACACTTCTATGTAGAAGAGGACATCTCCTGTCTGAAGCTCATCATTTCATGATGAGCAAAGTCCAACCTCTTTCCAGTTTCTCTCTCTCTCTCTCTCTCTCTCTCTCTCTCTCTCTCTCTCTCTCTCGCTCTCCCTCTCTAACTCTCGCTCTCCCTCTCTAACTCTCGCTCTCCCTCTCTAACTCTCGCTCTCCCTCTCTAACTCTCGCTCTATTTCTCTCTCTCTCTCTCTTTCCCTCAAACCTTCTCTTTCTTTCTCTGTTTTCATCTCTCGTTTTTTTCCTTCTGATTTTTAAAGATTTGAGTGAAATCAATCAAAGCGGTGACACATTTAATAATATTTTATTACATGTAAAAACTTTTTAAAAAAATACACGTCAATTAAAGCAGCAAATCCAACCGTAATCTGTTTTGCACTTGGCCATTTAAAGTGAAATAGACAGGTAAAGAATAAGAGAGAGATAGAGAGAGATGGAGAATATAAGAATGTTATAAAATTAGGGTACGAAACTAGCCTTGATGAGCGTAATGATGATTGCGGCGGTGAAGACTTGGATTAGAAATGATATCAAACCCCATGCGATGAAATGAACGGAATCACCCAATCCCATTATACGCATCAACTCCTCGAAAAAATCATTTTTTATTATTATCAAGTCCGTTCCTAAGTATGGCTGGCCATTGAGCTAAAAACCCTGAGAGACTCATTCCTCTCATTTCTGAGCTCTTACTCTCCTTTAATAAGCGACACATTTGAGTACCGTAACTATTGCAGGTTTCATAACTTTCGCAATTTTTTTTACTCTCAATCACAAACATAAAAAGTTTCATTAAAAAAAAGGTCGCTTCATGAAAAAGCCTTCTTTTATGTTTTATTTCATGGTGTTCGCAACAGAATGAGACACTTGATTGTTATTGTTAAAATTTTCTTGTTTGTTTTTCTGTCATTGTTAAACAAAAGATTGTTAAAAACATGTTGTCAAACAACCTTGAGTTTGGTTTCTTTCTCGTTGACAATGTTCTTTACCAATCCCCCAAATGGTATCATAGAAGAGAGTAAGGCGAGCATCCCAAGCAGACCCGATGCATTGAAACTGGAAATTCGATTTAATAGTGCATTAATTTATCGAATCAATGCCTATCTCTTCAATGCCTATACAAAAACTAACAATTTATGAACTCATCAGTGAGGAATTTATGAATTCTGATTCCGTAATGCGTTGATGGTGTAAATAAAAGTTTTTCCTCACTTTTTACAAGCAACTGTTTTTTTTTATAACGAACAGAGGAGTGGAATGTTCAGAAAACATGTACAGTACCGCCCAAAATGTTATAATATATTGAATTATTGAACATAACTTTTTTCAAAAAAAACGAATGAAGATCAATTTTTCAGATATTTTTTACAAGCCAAATTCACATGTTTCGAGTAATAGAACAAGTTTGGAAAATGCTTTATTAGGTTTATTCGTTAAAAAAAAGGAAATAGTAAAAAGTGCTTATAGAGATGTTCAGTTTTTTCGAAGTAATAAAACAAATATTCTAGTATTTGGTGGCATATCCTTTCGAGTCAATGACTGCCTGACATCTACGAGGCATAGAATCAATCAAAGAGTCAATGGTTGCCTGCGAAATCGCCTTCCATTCCTCCTCTAGCTGCTTAAACTTTTCATCAGCATTTCTGCATGTTCTTCCCGTCAATTTTCGTTGCAAATGTTCCCATAAATTTTCGATGATGTTCAAATCGGGAGACTGGCTCGGCCAGTCCAAAACATCCACATGCCGACGGCGAAACCAGTTCTGAACGTGCTGAGATCGATGTTTCGGGTCGTTATCTTGTTGAAAGGTGAACCCACGGCCGAATTTGGAGAGGGCCCAAGGGCGCATAGTGCTTTCCATTATGTTCTCATAGCCGTAACGATCGAGATTTCCGACAATACGTCTAATTGGACCCATGCCGCTGGCGGAAAAAACAGCCCCAGACCATCACAGAACCACCGCCATGTTTGACTGTGAGCGACTGGTATTGCGGCAGGAAACGCTTGCCCGCTGGACGTCTTACCCACCTCAGACCGTCACTGCAAAACATATTAAACTTGGATTCATCGCTCCAAACAATCTGAGACCACTCACGGCGTGTCCAACTGAGGTGATCCTTAGCCCACTGAACTCGAACTTTACGATTTTTTTCGCTGATGAAAGGCTTCTTTGCAGGCCGCCTTCCATTCAGTCCAGCGGCTTGCAAACGGCGTTTGATAGTAGTTATTGAAGGAGCAGGAGTCGCGGGCGTTGATATGATAGCTTGAATGTCTGTAGCAGTGCGTTTCGGGTCTTCGCGAGATGCGCGCAGGATGCTTCGGTCCATGTACCTCGAAGTTACGCGGGGTCTCCCCGAACTTGTCTTCACGATGACTCGTCCCTGCAATTTTTTTGTGTTCCAAAGTTATTCAGTTGTAGAAAATTCGTTTACCTGGGTTCGAAAACGCCGGAGGATATGGGAGATAGCGCTCTGAGTTACCCCGAACTGCTGAGCGAGCTCGCTCTGTGACCGGCCCTGTTTCGCCCCAGCAACAACAGCTTCTTGCATTCTTTTACTTGTATTTCGATGTCCAACAGTTCGAACCATGACTTGAAACAAAATTTTTATGAATGAAGTTCGGTAAACAAAAAAAAATCAACTAAAAAAAATCATGGAGAAAAACTGAAAAATGGAAGATATACCAATTTCGGTGTATTTCCTGGAGATGAATAATAAATCACTCAAAACGACGTCCGGTACGGTAGAGACACCCAAAAAAACTTCTGTGAAAATTTGAGCTTTGAATTTTATCTTTGAAAAAAGTTATTTTCAATAACCCTATATATTATAACATTTTGGGCGGTACTGTAGAAAGAATCTTCAGGTGTGACGGGAATCTAACCCGCGACCCTCGCATTCCGGGCGTTGCTCTCACCCACTGAGCCCTCCCCCAAACTCTAAAAGAGACAGCTCGTTTTGATCCCGCCTACAAAGACTAGCTTTCATCCGTAAATTAGTTTATTGCTTTTTCTAATTGTTGTTGTACCCCCAATTGTTGCTGTAGGGGCTGAAGTCTAAAAAAATAAGAGATTAAAAAAAACAATTTCTTTTTAAAGCTGCATGACTCACAAATCTTCCTCAATCTAGCGGAAATTCAGGCTTGACTCAGTCACACAGATCTTAGTTCTATTGACTGAATACAGGCAAGTATCACAGAACTAAAACAGGCTCGATGAATACAACTGATGACTACAGTTCTTCTCTTTTCTTAGTGCCAGAGATGGTTGTGTCAAGCCCTTATGTGTTCCGATGACTTTCGACGCTTCTCAAGGTACGACACATCTTCATTGTCTTTGATTTCTTTGCTGAGGCTTTTCAAAGTATGACTAAAAGTATTTAATCTTTATCAATGGATCTTCTCGACTTGTTTTGATGCTCATATTGCTTCCCCCTTTCCATGTTAGTGACGATGAGAACAAACAGTCCTTTGGTGAATGAAGCAATTCAAAACTGGCTGACAGTGTTTGGAACATGCAAGGAAACGCTTCTTGTTGTGCATAGAATCCTAGAGCGGGCGGCTTTTCCCCGGTGATCATTTCTGTCAGAGTTCGATCGATCGATTCCTCAAAACTCTCCATCAATTTAACATGAGCAATAACCTAATGAACAAATATGGCTACACAAGCATAAAAAAAAACTAATTATCACTAATAATAAATTAGTTAACGAAACTCTGCATTGAAAATTTTAGGCTTTGAAACTAAATAGTCGCGTTGAAACTAACGTTAATAAATTGATACACTCGGAACTTGGCTAATAAACAGTTACACTCACATTTTAATAGATAAAAAGTAAAACTCCACTTACTGAAATACTCGCACTGAAGCTTTGATAAACGAATATGTAGTAACATTCAAACTGGGATTTGTGGAAATAGGAATCTTAAGAGCTCTCAACATCCAAGTCGAAAAGAACTATAAATAGTTCTCTACGCACTAAAAAAAATTTTGGTTTAAAAAAACCTGCAAAAGAACTATAAATAGTTCTCTACGCACTAAAAAAAATTTTTGGTTTAAAAAAAACCTGCAAAAAATTGACTCCAAATGTGAGCTCTGGCACATGTTGCAGCCAGTCGATTGGTCGCGAAGATGCTGAAAATTTGGATCTATAGCTTCTGTCCCGTGATTTTACAGCTCTTTTCCAGGGCTTTTGACTGACTTCTGATTTCCGCCGTGAACCCAGCCTATTTTAGTCTCGAAAGCATTCTGTTCCATTGTCATCTATTAATGGATAACGCTGCGTTCTATATTTCTGAATAACTCTGCTGGTTCAAAAAACAAGCATTTGTCATGCAAAAACTACGAGGAAACTCATATGTTAGTCTTCTGCGAAGTTGTTTTAGGTGTGTTCAACAGTCAATGCTGGCGCTTGAGGACCGCTCTGGGCATTTTAGGTGTTTTTTTAGGATTTTCAAGTATATAAATATATATATATATATATATATATATATACATATACATATAAAAAACTTTGCGAAATAGTTCACCGCTATTTAAGGAAGAGGAGGTGTGTTCTTGAAGAGGTCGCAGAGTGTATCTCACTGTCGATGGAATCACTTTATCTGTGCTATTGATGTGCAAGACGATTCCTGCAAGTATCGAATTGCTTTGAAGTCGACCTCAGTTTACGTGAGAGCATAGGTCACCGGCACTGTTAAAATTTTCAAAAAACCAAGACTTTTGAGAGATGCAATCTTGAATAATGACTAGCTAGCTATCTTTTCTCCGCTCTTTACCTTCAGCTCCCTTCCCATTTTTAGGACTCCCACCTCGAAAATAGGTATTCATTTTTGGAATATCAACAGTTTCAATAGACTTTCCTTCGGTGATTTATGCGTGAGAATGAAAATAGACTACAAAAAAGATAAAAATTGGTCAAAAAGAAAAAGAGAGATTTAGACAAAAAATAAAGGTGAAAAGCTGAAGGTAAAAAGCATATAAAACGATAGATTTTAAGTGAGAAGCCGAAAAATAGAAGGGGATTGTAAAATCTGAAAGTGATTAACACAGATGAAAAAGAATTCAGAGAAAAAAGGAAGTAAAAAACGAGGTATGAAGAAAATGAGAGAGAGATATAAAGAGATAGAGGGTGATAGAGAAAAAAGAGAGAAAGCCAGAGTGATAGATCAAGTTTGTGGGAGACTGAGAAAGAAATAGAGAGAGATTTATAAAGATAAAGTGTTTGTTGAAGACAAGGATAGAAAGAGAGACTATAACCAGCATAGAAGTGGCCAGTTGGCTGTAGACAGTGAGCCATTTCGACCATTTCTGCTTCATCTTGAACCGCAACGAAGCGGTCAGCGAGAAAGCACTCAATTCGTAAATTTGACTTTCTTTGTAAGGTGTATTTAGTTTGTGAACCGAACTAATAAACACACTGTTCGGGAATTTTGCTAAAAGGCAGTCGATCTTAAAAATGTACTAATATACACTCAACTTTACGCCTCTTATAGACTCACGGGCGTCAGACAGTGCAGAGTGGAATTTTTTTGTTGATACGGTCTCGTTAGCCTTACCCGTACGGCCTCATTAGCGTAAACTTTTACTAAGCCTAAGCGTTTTTTTAAATGTAAAAACAATTTTCTAATGCAAAAAAAAGTTTAATGTGAAAATAATTTTTTGATGTAAAAATAATTTTTTTGTAAAATTTTTTTTCAAGAACCGGAGTCTCTGATGCTCAAAATGATCACCTATGAAGAAAATTTTCGAAACCAGAGCGTTTAAAGCCAATTTTTCGTCTAGTGTTCCAATGTCTGCGTCTTGGGCATGCCCGTGATTATATAAGAGTCAACTTTACTAAGGAACCCTCAATTTGTTATATTGACTAACAAATATTGAAGTCGTGAACTGAACTTCATAGTAGAGAGTTTTTAACTCCCCTTCAAATACATAATCCACTAAGAAATGTGTTCTAACAGTATAGGTCATTGAAAAGGTTAAATAGCTTCTGTTCGTTCTTTCAAATCTCTAAAAACACGAGAAATTTTTTTTAAATTTGCTTTGAGAGTTGAAAAACCAGAGAAGCTTAAAAAGCAGTAGAGAGAGAGAGAGAGAGAGAGAGAGAGAGAGAGAGAGAGAGAGAGAGAGAGAGAGATCAAAACGAGAAAGAGCAAGATTTTTGAGAAAGATAGACATGAAAAACACAAAAGGCCCTTATCGGAAATGTTTTTCTTACGTCTTGGAAAAGAGCGAATATCTCAGCAGCTTTCCGGAGATAAGAAACAAATTCGTTTAGATGGGTTTCCAGTTCGTTCAACTCATCGGTCATATCACTCGTAGCTCTTGGCAGCGTCGGCAGGAATTTTATCAGCTTCTGCAAGTCTGACGATTGAGCTCGTCAGATAAGATCGTCAGATGAGAGGAGCATAGGCAACATAGGTCAACAGCACTGTTGAGAATTTAGAATATGCCCGAGAGTTTAGAATAATTAAGAAGTTCTCCCTTCTCTGTCGTTTGCTTTAGCTCGCTTCACATTACTCCACACTCCCTTCAAACAATTGTGAATGACTTTCATGTAATTACCGGAAAGCATAATTTAAAAAAGCTTGATTCGTAAAATTTACTAATTGCACCACACACAACCCTTCTTCATTTTTCGTTTTTTTAAGAATTTAGTCTTTAAATTCACTGAAATCTCGGCTCAGGCTTAGGCTGAATAACGAGGCTGCAAGGCTTAGGAACAAGACCGTAATAATTTGTGTAAGTAGTGCATTTCACAAATCACCCTTTTTGGCTTTCGGCTTTCCGGCAATTGCCTCTTTCTTAAGCTACATATGATAGGCGAGCTAGCATTATGCCATGGCTGTCTGATGATTGCTTTGTGTAAGTCTAGGTGTTCTGAAAAACTTGAGAAAAAAAGGTTTCAGCAGGTAAACAGAGATCGTCGCTCTTATGTACACACCTCAAAGCTTGATTCAAACATGCTGTTGCGAAAAGATCTTTCGATGAGAGACATGTGTATGTTGCGAGACTGAAGAAAAGCCACCAGTCGCAGGGGAGAACTCATCTACAAGTTGAACTACCTTATTGATTTGTTTTATCTACATTTTTCAATGCAAAAAAGATTCCAAAGAATTAATAACTCTTTAGCGTGACATGATGAAGCGTGACATCATGTAAACAGGATTACTACAAGGATTCAAGCAACATTCATCTTCCCTTGAGAATTTTTTTGCCAATGTCTCAGTTTAAATCGTGCTTAGCTGCATGAATAACACGTCGTCACTTTATAAAATGAAAGACATATTCAGCTCTCAGTCTAATACTCACAATTTTCTGATCTAAAGTGTTTCTCCAATTTTTTTAAAGGATATGTAACCATTGAATGGTCAGAAAGTAAAGATTACAAGTTAGGTTGATGTAAGATTTGAAGATCACACGAGAAAAAAAAACTAGTTCTAGAGAGAGAATCGAACCATGTCAGTGGTTTTCTTATTTCTAGCGGAAAAGCCAAAGTGTTGCCAGTCACTTGTGTGGCAAATTGATGGCAAATCTCTCATCCATGTGACAGTGCAATAAGAACTGCTCTGGAGCCCTATTTTTGTTTTGACATGCGTCCGAAACAATTTGATCAAATGTTTCGATCTTCAAATTAAAAAAGTTTTCCGAGTTTTTCCCCTCTGTTCTCATTTACCCTCGCAATATATGATTCAGAAATCAAGTAACAGAATATGAAGAGAAGTTTTAAAAATAGTTGAAAATTAGACCTTTTCAATAAACTGCTGTGTGATAGGCCCAGCTGGCGCTACTATAATTCGTCCCATCAACAAAGGATGGAAGAGTTTGGCCAAAGGAGGCGGAAGGCTGTCCAGTTTCTTGCAAGCTTGAAAATTGGTTGAAGTGGAAAACTTTTTATAAGTTTTTCTTCGATGTAATGAACGTGTCCACGTCATTGGAAACTAAATATATGTAAATATAAATAATTCTCAATAAAATTACGGAAGAGTGCATTCTTCAGAAGGTTTTATCTTACTTTGTGGAATCTGAATGGCTAAAGGACAAAGGAGACAAGCAAAAGACAAAGGTGACAAGCAAAAGACAAAGGTGACAAGCAAAAGACAAAGGTGACAAGCAAAAGAAAAAGGTGACAAGCAAAAGACAAAGGTGACAAGCAAAATACAAAGGTGACAAGCAAAAGACAAATGTGACAAGCAAAAGACAAAGGTGACAAGCAAAAGACAAAGGTGACAAGCACTGTTAAGAATTTAGCAAAAAACCCGGGTTTTCTTTCAGCGGGGGAGACTATAAAATGACAAGCTCCTTCTTCTATGTCTTATATTTCTAGCTCGCTTCTCATCATTCCAGACTCTCCGCTCAACAAGCGGTCTTTTTTGATTTTAAAACTATTGCAAGCGACATTTGTTGAACTATGTTCAACAAGAATCTTCAATGTTATTTCAAAAAATTATCACTTTTTCTAAACTTACTTTTTTACTCATGAATCGTATTAGTTATTTTGAATTAGGAAGGCTATTACTAAACCACGCCCCTCAAGCCCGTTAGTTACTAATCCACGCCACTGCGCGGGAAGTTTCGTTTCGTCCCATGCGCTTCATTTAGTTTTTCCAGTTTTCATGTTTTTTCTGCTTAGGCTTAGGCAAAAGTTTACGCTGACGAGGCCGTACGGCTTAGGCTAACGAGACCGTATCAAAAAATATACCTAACAGTGCGTCAAACACTCTTTCTCTCTTTCCCGCGCAGTAGCGTGGATTAGTAATGTTCCTTCCGTTACTTCATTCTTTCCTTCCTTTCCTTCATTCCTTCTTTCCCTTCCCCAAGATTAGTAATGTTCCTTCATTCCTTCCTTCCCCAAGTTGAAGAGTGGTCGCCTGTCGTTTCGCTCTTCATTTTCCCCATCCATGGAATAGGAATCCGGCCTCTCGAGGTTCGTAATCGTAAAAGGACGTCAGGCTGGAATATCCTTATGGACTTTCTCGCGACAAGCCGGTCTGTGAAGAAAATCGTCGTATCTTAAAGGATGCACTACCATCCAACCACAACGATGATGTGACGAAGTGCTATCTACACAGCGGACCTCGCTCTTCAGCGAGAATAACGCTAGGAAGAAGAAGCGTGGATTAGTAATGAACGGGCATGAAGGGCGTGGTTTAGTAATGGTTATTAGAAAAGCTTTTTTTAAGATCTAAGCAATTGAAATATGTGTACATACATAAACTTACTGTTCAACTTTTTAGTCTTGCAATTGCGGGCTTGTGCTGACGCGGTGATGTTCTTGGCTATTTCCGCCATGAAGCTGAATGTTTTTTTGTCTCAGTAGCTACATGATCTTTCCCGCTTTGGCCTTATGCTGTTGTTGCCGACTTCAAAGAAAGTTATCCATGGGGTCTGTTCTCTTTCGTTTCATTTCTTCTTTCTTTTCTGAGGCATTATAGTAGTGTGTGCTGAATTTTTTTGCAAGGGGTCAAAGTTCGACCCCAACGAGGCACATTTACACAAGCCGAAGGTTTGAGAAATTAAAAAAATTCTCTTAATTTCTTCCTGCAGAAAAAAAATCTCTTAATTTCTTCCTGCAGAAGAGATCTGAACGTTCTATCATTAGGCAGCCATTGCTTCTATCATGTCAAGAATCTATCTCAAATAAGTAAAATGTGTACCCTGCCTCGAGAATTTTTTCAAACCCGAAGAAAGTCGCATTATACTTGTCTAATTTTTCAAGACTTCGATTTGAACTAACTTTGAAGCGCTTATTGGTCATTATTTTTCACTTAGTTTTTTTGGCGCTGCGGGAAAACTAAAAAACTGCAGAAGTTTCTGTTAGTTTTCCGAAAAACCAGAGTTTTAAAATACTAGACAAGAGAAAATTTAAACCAAACCTCTTAGTTTCTTCAAAAATCAATTCGGAAGAATGATTGCGTTGATGTGGATTTGTTTTTTCTTTTTTCGGATTAAAGCTTTCTGGAAATTTTTCTTCTTTTTCTGTCTTTTCTTCTTTGAATTGGTGATATTCAAAATGAAAGAGCTCTTTCAGCCCATTGACCGTAGGTAACATTCACTCTGAATTAAAAAAAAAACTATCGTCCATTTAAGCAAAGAAGATAGAATAAGAAAAAAAAACAAGAGAGTCTTTACAGTCTTGAATTCTTATGTCTCTCCATTCTCTGCCCTGTCTCTCCATTCTCTGCCCTGTCTCTCCATTCTCTGCCCTGTCTCTCCATTCTCTGCCCTGTCTCTCCATTCCCTGCCCTGTCTCTCCATTCTCTGCCCTTTCTCTCCATTCTCTGCCCTTCACCTCTCTCTCGCTTATCATTATTCTAGGCCCAATGCTCGAAAGAGCCGGCGTTTTTTCAACAGTTTGACAAGGACAGGTGACCTCAAAATGTTTTAATGGAATTCGGAGTCAATCAATCCAACCAAAATCATGACCACATGTCAAGGCTTTCATTAGATCTTCCGTCGAATCGATATACGAGAATCGATTGAAGAACTTTATGAGGCCCTCTCTATTGAAATGTTTCCGCTCCGTTTGGATAACTTGCAGAAGACCGATGATCTCTATCATCTAAAATTTTGAGCCTTTGATATAACACTGTCGCACGGAACAGCAATGTGTCCCTGTGGTGTAATGGTAACACGCGCTCCGGTTTAAGTCGAGATGGTTTGGGTTCGATCCCGCCTGGTGGACTAACTTTTTCTGTGCGATGATTCAATCATTTGTCATCTTAACCAGGCGTCACTGCCTTTAAACTTTGTAACTTAGCATTTGAAGATTTATCATCTAAAATGTGTTTAGCAGTAATTTTTTCGATGAAAGTGTTTTAGGTAACTAGAGCTTGTTTTATGTAATACAGTTTACTCAATTTTGAAAAATATTCACATTTTGAGAGCGATTTTTATCGCTTCTTGTTACTATAGGTCTTCTCAACAGTGCAATGGTTGAAAAAAAATTTCTGATGTTAAGTTTCGCTCTAAAGCTTCTTGTATCCATGAATACCTATGTAGGTGAGATTGCATTCTGCATCTCTATACAACCTTTTTCCTTCCAAACATTGTGACCTAGGCTAGTTTGATAACCGATTTGAGAAGCCTATTGAATAAACAAGTTTCTACAACGATGTCCGCCCTCTTAAAATTCAGGGTGATAGTCAGAGTAATGCCTAGGACACTGACAGCCTTCTACCATTGCTAGAGAAGCTTTTTAATGAAATGGAATTGCTTTTTCTTGACAGCCAATCTTCGATCCAGGCTGCTTCCGAGTAACAAAAACAAAAATCAACAGCATTTTTACCTGTAACCGAGTCGGTGGGTTACTGTACTTGTGCTGGAAATTGTAGACCAGCTCTGCAGAACTGTTAAGCAAGTCTCGGATATGCTGCGGATTACGATGGAAAAGGACGAGTTGCTGGGCCGCTTCTCGCAAGCTTGCCAGTAAGCTGTACGAAAAACTAATTGAAAAAGAAAGCTGTCAACTTTAAAAAGGGAAAGTAATTATGTATATGCATTGGTGGCTCTGCGGGTAAAGGCATATCCCGGAAATCAAAGAAGCTGGTTCGGTTCATGCACAATAACTTATTTATTGACGAGCTTCTGGCCATTAAAAACGTATCCTTTCACTTAAGAATTAAACTTGAGTGCTTTGCATAACTAAAAAAAAAACATGGAGTAGTTGGGGCACGCTCCCTCCTGGTAAAAGAGAATGACGGCTCGGTTCATTTGAAATTCGTGGACTAACTCTTCCTAGGGCTATATTTCAATCATATCTTGTTCTTATACTGAAAAAAATCAAAGAGTGGCATTTTGTGGCTTATTGTTCTAAGTGAACTCGTGGCAGTTGAAGTTGAAAATTTTCCTGCACGAATGGAAATATGAATACAGACCTTCAACGAAAACCCTGAAGGCCTGAGAAAGTTACAGTATCCCTACCAGGCTTGCTCTGAAGGCCTGAGAAAGTTACAGTATCCCTACCAGGCTTGCTCTGAAGGCCTGAGAAAGTTACAGTATCACTACAAGGCTTGCTCTGAAGGCCTGAGAAAGTTACAGTATCCCTACCAGGCTTGCTCTGAAGGCCTGAGAAAGTTACAGTATCCCTACCAGGCTTGCTCCAAGAAAAAAAACGAGCAAAAAAAGTAAAAAGCAGAAGGAAAAAAGTCGAAAAAAATTAATTTGAAAAAAGCAACAAAAAAAGTAGAAAAAAAGGAAAATCTTTTTTCGAATTTGTTTTTTCGACTAAGTCGAAAAACTTTTTTTGCTTCGAAAATGTCGAAAAAACCGGAAAAACCAAGAAACGAAAAACGAAAAATGTGCGCAAGCCTGATCCCTACGTATTTTTATAGGTTAGATGCATCTCTTTTCAAATTGAAAAAAATTCCCTGTTCATTTGAATGCCCTGTTTTTCTAGGCAAGAGGCCTTTCATGATGAAAAGTGAGTGATTTTTCACAGTCTC
>OZ057407.1:37070621-37174336 GCA_964056735.1 Allodiplogaster pararmata | reverse complement strand
CTGTGTCTTTTCCATCTGCCTTTTTCTCTGAATCTCTGTCTATCCTTCTCTCTCTATCCCTTTTTTCCTCTCTTACTCTCTCTCTCTTGTTCTCACCTTTTTGATCACTCCGTGTACATTTTCCCTCTCTACCTAACTTTCGTATTCTTCTTTTCTACTCCATCTCCAACGTTGCATTCAGCTGTTTTTTTCTCTGCTGAAATATCAAACTATCTGAGACCACCAAACTATAATTGCTGAGACCGCAGGATTCAACTGACCAGAGAGTCATTATCACAGGTTCAACTGATCAGAAAGTCATTGTCACTCTCATTCAGGGCTCATCATGATAGATCGGATCTCCGCGCACTTCTTGACACTGGTCGCTCATTCGACCATCATCTTCACTATATTTTATAATCAGGTAAGCTCGCTTCTGATTCGATCTTTTCTCTGGATGCTTTTTATTGACTTACAATCCTTTTCGTCATTCTTTCACACTTTCTCTCTCTCTCTTACTTTCTTTTCTTTCGTTAATTCTTTCTGAATTTTTTCGTATCTTGTGCTTCAGACTCTCTTTTTTTCCTGTATCATTCTTTTTTATTCTATCTCTGTTCTTTCTAAATTCTCTCTTCCTTTTTCTTCTTTGATCTCGTGTTACTCCTCCTTTCTTCTTTTTATACTTATTAGTGTTTCTTCTCTAGTTGTCATTCTCTCTCTTCCTCTCCCTATAATTCTCTCTCTCTTCCTCCTCTCTCTCTTTTATCTCTCTCGCTCATTCACTCTCTCTTTTTCTCTCTCACCTTCCTCTCTTTCTTCTCTCTTCTCTTTCTCTTCCCTCTCTCTCTTCCCTCTCGCTTATCTCCCTTCTCTATCTCTTCCCTCTCTCTTCTCACTTTTTCCTCTCTCTATTCTTCTCAGTGTCAGAGCTATTTTGCAGGAGCGTTACCTCCTCTCCTCTCTCCCGCCCTCCGTGTCCGAGGTGCCGGATAACCACCGGGTGCACTTCACGGTGGTGCTTTGCGTAAACACTTGCCCTCTCTCTGGCGGAGTTCCTTCTGATGTTGCGGAGTCTTCCCTCCTTCCTCTGCACGCTTTTCTCCGTCCTGCTGCACACACTCGCTTGCCTCTTCCTCCTCAAATTCATCGTGGACATCCATCCCGCGGATCACTTCCTCTGGCTATTGCTGGCTTTCTCTGTGCCTCCCGTTATTGTGCAACTTGCCGCCATCGTCCTGCCTACTCCGTTTGGATTTGTCTAAGGTGCAATATCGTACCAAATCAGTCTTAAAAGTTTTTTCAGAAACTAACAAAGGATTTCAGTTTAAAGGCCAGGCCCAGACGGACAACTTTCTAAGGCCTTTTTTAACGCTAATCAAAGTATTCAAGCTATTTTCATTTGAGCTTTTTTCCGAGCAAATGTCAGTAAAAATGACATGAGCAATATTAGAGAGTATGTTACAGCCAATATCCGAGGAGATCTCATTCGATGTCTAAAACGGTATTTTAACCAAGCCTCTCCCGATTGTTAGTTTTTCTAAAGAATTTCAAAGGCTGATTCTTTTGATGCTAAATTCTTTTGGTATTAAGATCATAATAGATCATAATGAAAAATCATAAAAATATTCATAGTAATTTTTTATTTTGCACAAGTCATTCATAATGACACAGGTTTTCAAATAACGTACTCTAAAATTTGCATGGAATTATGCATACATATTAGCTGAGAGTTGATGGTGCGAAAGTACAAGCCAAAAATTATATCAACTTTTTAGCTATTTGTTAAATTATTCACTGATTTCTTTGTTTTCCTGTCTGTTCATTCACTTATTCATTTATTTAACTAATGGTATAATTTAATTTTTAGAAGTTCTTCAGTTAGCTTTTTTTGTCTATTTCAATTCTATGTATTTATCCACTTGTTTGATCATATATTCAAAGAACATAATTTTTTTTCTTTATTCAACTTGCTGAGAAAGTTGGCGATCAGTAAATTTCTAAAACAGAAAAAATCAGTAACGAAATTTCTAAAACAGAAACAAAACTTCAGTTAAGCACTTAAAAAATTTTCTCAGGGTAGTCGTTGCAGAACTTCACCAGTTTACCGAGTGCATCCGTCTCTTGCTGTCTATCCAGAAGTGCATCCTTCTCTTGCTGTCTATCCAGAATATCTTCTAGACGCTTCTCAGCGTTAGGTTTTTCCTTTCTTTGCTGCAATTTTAGAACAGGGTTTTTTCAGAGTGCAAGAAAAAGGTGCACGTTGGAAAAAAACGCCCGTCCAAAACGGAAAAAATTTATCCATAAGGGTCCCCCCTTATGAAGCAAACAGAAACCCGCGAAAAAAAGTTCTTGTTTCACATAAGGGTCCCCCCTTATGATTTAGACAAACAGAGGCCTGACGAAAACAGGTCTGACATGAATATTTAACCCCTGTTTGAGTTTTTATCATTCAACTACTGTTTCTTCTATTCTTTCGCTAAAAAAACTAAATGTGTTTGAGGGATAACACTGTGTTTGGAAATTATCAAAGCATGTGCTGTCTTTTACAATGATAATGAAGTCATCTTTTTGTGGATCGATTGCAATGGTTGACATATCAACTGAGATATTTACAGCATCATCTTCTTTTTTAACTCTCTGTTATTTGTTTTTCGGTTAGACTATTCTTCCAATGTTTGAGTTTAATCCTTCAGAAAACATGAACAGAATTATAAAAAAAGCTACATACAGCTCATGTTTTAACAAAAACCAAGCTCCTATTTTTGAAAATAGTGAAGTTATACGGTTCTTTTGATTACCATTTCGGCACTCTTGGACGATCTGGATGTATGACCAAACCTGTTTATTGGAATCTAGTGTTAAAAAAGCTAGTAATTTCTATCGTTGTAAGTTGGTGAAATTCTGTCAAAGATACGTAAGCTAGTCCAAGAAAACTCATCTGTGAAATATATATCTTATGAAGCTTTAACGAAACATAATGTAGTCGCCAATGATTCGTGAACATCTTTCTGTTGCCAAACATCACTTATGCATTTACTTTCAAATGCGAAAAGGCAAAAGGCCTGCTTCTTATATATGACATATGAAGCAATGAAATATCCCCAGTGCTCAAGTTAGATTAAAGGACATCCAAGAATTCTTCAGTGTCACCACGACTATCTATCTACGCGCTCTTCATAATTATGCGGACATCCATCTTTTTCAGGGTTTTTGGAATACCGTGAGCAAAATCAAGCTGTAAAATTTTCTACTGCTTTCACGTAGTATCTGACAAACTTTCTGAGAATTTGAGGTGTAATGAGTGTCTAAACTTTTTTGCATCAGAAAAAAAATAGCCCGTAGAATAAAACCTCTTAATCAATTGCGTTCATTCCAATTTTCTCTTTCAATAACATATCGTGATCGAATTGAGGCGCGAAATCGTGATTGCGATCTCTCGAAGACAATTTGAATAATTGTTTCCTCATGGAGCGATTTTCTTGTAAAACAATTGCTCCAAGAATTCATCAATGCAACAAATCTCATCTTCTTTACAAACAGCGGGAGCAACTTTCGAGAAAACAAGAAACCTGTTCAATGATATCATAAACGACCGGAAAATTAAGCTAAAACTGGTTTGTCAAATTTTTAGTGAAAAAAAAATAAAACTACACTCTATTTGGGAATAACGAATACTCAGTATAAAAACCTAGGCATGAAAAGCATACCGATACATTCGAGATATGTGACATCCGTCAAGTTCACATAGTGACAGATGAAGAAAAAATTTAAAACGTATGCCAGTATGTTTCCCGGGATGTCGGAATACCGCAGATTGGAACTGCTCGTTTTAGACGGTTTGGTGACCCAGCAAAAAAGCGGCGCATTCTCAAAGTCTTCCTTGAGTCTGCTCCCCTTAGAAACGAAGCTCTGATGAAGATCAGAAAAAACCGCCCTCCTTGCCTCTCCAAGTTCCCGCACAGTTACATTCGGGAAGACCTAACTCGCGAAGGACTCCAACTTGAGCGTGAAGTCAAAAGAATCGCCAAGGAAAGAAATCAAACTCCCGATGGGCAGAAATGGAAAGTCGTCGGAACGTGTCTACTGCCGGTCCGAACAACTTCGTATTCACAGCCAAGGCCATCCTCCACGCCTAGAAATGCGGAAACTCCCTGTCCGTCAGTTTCCAAGGTCCTTTCTCCGTCAGTAAATCGTCCTCTGGTGGTCTTGACTTCACCTGCGAATCCTGCGACTGTTTCTTCTTCGCCAAATAATCGCCGATCTTCTCGGAATGTAACGATGAGACGTTAGGTGATGGTCTCCCCTTAACTGTTGACGAGATAGCTAAAGATCTTGGTGTCACTATTTCCGATGAATTCTCGTACAAACAACGTATTGTCGATAAGTGTAAGAGAGCTTCCGCTGTTGTCAACATGTTATTTAAACCTTTATGCAAACTTTTATGCATTTTATTCAATAACAGTCTGCTTTCTGGCTCAGTGCCTTCTATTTGGAAGCGATCAATTGTTAAACCAGTACACAAATCTGGTTCTAGCAATCTGTTAAATAATTACAGACCTATATCAATATGTTGCTCGTTATCCAAGATTATGGAAAAAATCGTTTTCGCCTTAGTTTCTTCGTATTTAGAAGAATCAAAGTTATTGTCTCCATATCAAGCAGGTTTTAGAGCGAGAAAGTCTACCGTAACATCTTTGGTAGAATCTCATTCTTTTGTTGTTGATTCTTTGGCTCAAGGGTTTTCAGTTGATGTTATTTTCCTCGATATTCGTAAAGCGTTCGATACTGTAGATCATAGGCTGCTTTTATGTCAGGTTCATTCGTTCGGTATCTCCTCTAATATTGTCAATTGGCTTAGTAGCTATTTAAGTAATCGAACTCAATCAGTCTTAATCGATAATGTGCTATCTCAGCCCATGCCTGTTATTTCAGGTGTGCCTCAAGGCTCTTCCCTTGGTCCTTTACTATTCCTTATGTATATTGATTCAGTGAAGGAAGCGATACCTCCTAACCTTCGATTCGGTTTGTATGCAGACGATATAAAAATTATGGGTCATGTTCCCTCTTCTAGCCATGATATCCAAGTCGCTCTTGATCTTGTTACTGCTTGGTGTTCGGAATGGAACTTGTCTTTGTCGACATCTAAATGCAGTGTTTTGCATTTAGGACCCCGAAATCCTTCTGTTGTATACCGTATAAATGGTCTCCCCTTAACTGTTGACGAGATAGCTAAAGATCTTGGTGTCACTATTTCCGATGAATTCTCGTACAAACACCATATTGTCGATAAGTGTAAGAGAGCTTCCGCTGTTGTCAACATGTTATTTCAAGCTTTTAAATCCCCTTCCATTTATCTGTTGACATCTGCTTTTAAAATCTATGTCCGACCCATTATCGAATACGCAAGTGAGTTGTGGAATCCATCTTCCTCGGGCCTTGTTAAGTTGGTTGAGAAAGTCCAACGCTCTTTCACGAGGATAGTACTAGGAAGAGTCCGTCACCCTAAGCTTCCGTATTCCCAGAGGCTTTCAATGCTAGGCCTTCAGAGCCTCGAGTACCGTCGTGCTATCTCTGATCTACTTTTTATTCATAAATGTTTACATAACAGCTTAGAAATAGACACTGATCATTTATACGAAATCTCGGCTGTTCAGCGTTTCACTCGGCATTCGCATCCTCTAAGACTTATTCCTCCTCACCGCATCAATAAGACCTCTTTATCGACATGTGTTTCCCGTCAAATGTCTGTTTGGAACTCTCTTCCATTTGATGTTATCAACGAAGCTAGTAGCCTTAAATTTAGAAAGCAACTTCTTTCGTTGCCTGTGAATGTGATTGTGCCAGTTAGTCTTGTTTCTGATACTTAATTAAGACTTGTTATTTTTCATCATTATCACAGCCCCCCTTTTTTCCCCTTTACACACCGCCACTAAGCTTTATGTGTAATGTAGTCCATGCATACCTCTGTTTATATGTATGTAATTTGCTTTTGTCTTAAATACCTACATGCTTGGAATAAAGAATGAATGAATGTTAAAAAAACGAGTCATGCACATTAAAACTGCATCTTTGAAGGTCCCTCTCAATTCAACTTTGATCTTGTCAAATATTGAGGAAACTACGTGTACCAATGAGTGAGTCGTCAATCGACTATAGTGTATTTAGGCTACCTGCCACTTGTAATTCTGACCGACGTACCGCATGACCGTCGTAGGATTCTGCCGGGCGGTAGTTGAATTCCTCTTGATCATCACTGTCTTCTAGCATCTCTGGGAAGTCGAATGGTAGGAAAGAATCGGCATGGTTGGAGGAAGAAGGAGCGGAGAGAGGCAGTCGAGAAATGACCGTTTCCTGGACCAAATGAATGACGGAAGAAGCCGCTCTCGTCGCTAATCGCCTACCACATGCGAACGCCTCTTGTCCAAAAGCGTCTAATTCTGCTTGACGCTTTTTCATTGCAGGACTTAAGATCATGTCAAATATGTGCTGTGCGCCTCGAGTGACAGGATTCATCGACCACAAAATGAATCCGAGTCGGAGAAATTCATATCCGGGTAGGAGGTACCGTAGAAAGAAAGTGTCCATGGCTGCCAAGGAATAAAATTTGAATGTATAAAAGCGATTTGAATGTATATATGAATGTAAAAGCGATTTAAATGTATAAAAGGTAGGTATCACGGCTCCGACGACGACAGAGCAACAACGCAAAAGAAACGATAACACCATTTTTTGCTGAGAAAGTCAGTAAATTTCTAAAGTTAAAAAGCACTTAAAATTTTCGTTCTCGTTCTCGTTCTCGAACCAAACGTTCTCTGTTCCATCTGTTCTTCAATTCGTCGCATATCTTAGCCATTTTACGGAGTGGAGAGTCCGTTTCTTGCTGTGGTGCGTGGGAAGTAGAAGGCCTTTCTCCCATTGGCTGAGGAGACCTGATAGACAAAACTAAATTTTCTTATAGCTAGCTTTTAAAAAATCCCATCTTTATTATTTTTATGATAAAAACAACGTAAAATCACCCGATAATTTATAGTTTGAGGCCCTCAAACTAAAAGTTCACAGACTTATATTATTAGAGTCTCTCTAGCTCTCTATACGTTTACCACTTCACTTACGTACTCTGTGAGAATTCAAGAATGAGATTAAGAAAATGGAATGAAAAAAGTAAGCAAGTGTATGATGGGTGGTAATATTATTGTTTCACAGAGCGGATCACGACAAGTTTCTCAGCGATAAATTTCCTCGCCTAACTTTAAAAGACAGAAAAAACTAGAAAGAAAAAAGAAAGTGACGAAAACAAAACAAAGAGATAGAGCGATGAAATAAAAGAGAGAATGAGATAGAGAGAAAAAGATTGAGATAAGAAGAGTAAAAAGAGGAGTGAGAAAAAAGGTCACGATACCTTTTAGCGATGTTGATAGTTGCGTTGCCCTGCGTTGGCCGCTCATTTTCCGCCCGGTCGACCGGTTGCGGTCTTTTCTTGAATTCACGAACCCTTTTTACCAGAATGTTTCAAATTATCCATTGAAGGATTGTGAAAAGGGCACGAAAGGCGAGGAGATGTGTACAGTCGAATGGTGTAGTGATATGTTGAATATTGAGACGATGTTGTTCGAAGGTTAAGTTCTCTTCCGATGGCCGAAGATCAACTGAAAACATTCATTAATTTCTTAATTTAAAAATGCAAGTACTTGAAATATACGTCAAAATGTACTGTTCATAAAACATTTGAGTAGGAAAGATAAACTTAATCTTACCTCTTTGATAACCTCCCAGATCTCAGAGAACAAAGGCAAATGCGAGGATGAGAAAGAATATTAGAAGTACATTTTGCATTCTGTTGGCGAAGATCTGTATGCAGTTCCCAATAGTAACACTGAAATTGCACTGAGATTTTAATAGTTTATTCCTTGCAAATACATATTGAATATTCACAAAGGATTACTGAGTTGATTTGATGGGAGTTTGTGAGCCGACATGAGTTCATAACAAATGGGAGATTGGAGCAGAAGGACGAGAATTCAAGATAATTTAAGTAGATCCATTTTAAAAGTGTTGTGATGAGTTGTGGTGGAGAGGAGTGATGGTTTCAATGAATGGGTAGAGTGGAGCAGATGCAACCATCTCAAGGGCAGGCAAAGGAAAGAATGATTATATTATTGTTGTTAATTATATTATTATCATTATTCTAACCTCATTCCACACACACCGAAAGCGGTCGTTCAAAAAAAGTCGAAAAAAGAAATTCCATTGATAATTATTCGAGACTATAAAATTCGATCGTAAATTTTTTCATGATGTCTCAGCTTTTTTCAGAAATCGGACGAACAGGCGTAGCAGAGTTCTCGTGCTGCTGCCGACCCGAGAATTGGCGATTCAAGTTTTCCAGGTTAGCAACCATTCAGGTTGTTTCTTAACAAAAGCGTGTAGGTGAGAAAGACTAATCACGAGCATACGGTATCCGGGTGCGAGTTGTCGCGGAGCGAAATGTCGTGATGCGAAAAGTCATGGAACCCATAGTTCCCTACTCTTTGCCATTGACCCTAGGGGTTAAATATAATAGTAACCGGATCAGCTATATTGGCGCATAAATAATCACGCCGAAAATGATCTACATTATCTTCTTCTTCCTTTCTTTTTCACTTTTACTTTACTAACCTTTCCATTCTCTTAAGCTTATCCCATCCCTTCTCCAATTCACTCGACGCGTTCATTAACCCCCTTAGACAGGTCTTATTTTTCAGCTCGAATCTCTCAACCCCCGGTTTATGGATTGATTTGACCCTTTTCCGAACTACCATGTTTACGGTATTGTAGTGATAACGCGCCTGATTTCTCCTTACCAATTTCAGTAAACGGTTGCCTTGTGATGGCTCTCTCTCCTTCTATCTTCCCTTTATTCATTTTCTAAATTGATGTTGTCTCATTCACCAAACAATCGAATATATATATATATATATGTACAGGGTGGCCCATATTTCTTGTTACAAAAATTGCACGATTCATTCCAGCGTTCTCCTTTCGATAGGTGCGGTCTCTTTTTTTTAATTCTTAGATCCACTTCTGTTTTTATACGGAAATTTTTTAAAGCTCAGTAAGATTTTATACAACTTCGTACAGCAATCATCCGACTTCATAAGCTTAAATACACAAATTATTTCGAGCAGAAAAAAGCTAGTCCAGCGGGCGGGATCGAACCCAACCATCTCGACTCAAACCGGGAGCGCGTGTTACCATTACACCACGGGGACACATTGCTATCCCGTGCGATAGTGTTAGATGAAAGGCTCACATGCCCCGCTCACTTAGTCACGCATGCTTATCAAGCGATTGCGTCATGAATGGAGCGTAACTCCGGAATTCACGATTAAGACAGAAGAGAGATGGAAGATAAATCTTCAAATCCAGTAAAAACTTGGTAACAGGAAATGTGGGCCACCCTGTATGTATATCGTTAGTCTCACCAATTTTCAACCACGCTCCCCCTTCATCATTTTTTTACCGGTGTGTCCAAAACTTTTCCATTAACAACATATGTTTATTAGAATCACAAATGTTAATTATTACATTCTTTTTTATTAGAAATACAAATGTTATTTATTACATTATTACTAAAATTCATCAAATTGAGAATCGGAAGCAACATATTTCGTATAAAATTAAAAATCACTCATATCATCTAAGAAATGAATAAAAAAGTTCATCTGAAATAATACTTTTTTTTGAGACGAAACACGAGCAAGAGAGAACGTAGTATAATATAATACATACAAATCAATGATTTCTGTACATAGGGGTAAGCAAAACATATATACATGTAAGCGCTTGAATGTGAAATATGTACATACTTCTAGTGGTGAACCTCTTCTGTTAAAACCCTTGAAGCTCTCAATCTCGAAGGCACGCGCTTTTAAAAAACTTTAGGTTAGAAACCCCTATATTTTTGGAAAGCGTGCGCCAGAAAATTTGTCCGTAACTGAAATCATGCATAGCACTAAGTAGATGGATGACAGAACTATTGCAGAAAGATAGAACTCAACCCCCCGCGCTTTAGACGGCTCGGTTTCATGACAGTTTCTTTTCGTGTTAGTCTTGCGTTTTCTTAGTCTAGCTTATTAATCTAGCGTTTCCTTAGTTTACCTTATTAAAGCGTTCCCACTCTCAAGCACTTTAAAACAATGCAGACTTTCAAGAGAGACATAGAGCGTGCGACCAACAAAAAAATTTTAAAATGTCATGCAAACAGAGATTTTTAATCACTAGTTTTTTATTTAGAATCTTTTTCGTGCCAGATATAACGATGCGGTGTTGTGATGGAATAGACACGGACTAGTTTTTTTGGTATAGCGCGATTAGATTAAGAGATGCCCTCAATCGATCAATGGAAGCTCTGATTCAGACTTGGCTGTCTCAGTTGCTTTTGATGACGTGTAGAGTTCATCGATGAGCCTGAAGGCCAGATTCAGCGGCGTATTTACTTCCTTTAAGTTCAGCTTCTCATCCTGAGCCGCTGCGTTCATGAGAGCGTCTTTGGCCAGCTGCTCTAGCGTCTTCACTTTGCCCCAAAGTCTCACGGGGATACGGTAAAGGGTTTTCGTATGGTTCCGAAAAAAGAATACATCGCCTGTAAGCATTAATTTCATTTTGCGTAAGAAAAAGAAGAAAAAAAAGCTCACGAAAAGTGAGATTGCCGGCAAATGAAGAGTCGCTGGTTGATATATAACAGTTCTATTTAGAAATAAAAGGGTTTTCATGCATAACTTGTTCTTAGAATGGGAGCGTAGACTTTCAGAAGTTTGGAATAGAGGCCCCCCCCCCTACATACGACAGAGCTTGAGCCTCTGAAAACAGCCTGAGAGCTAATTCAGCGCTTATGAAAAAATATTAAGAACGTATACACAGAAACGTTCGGGATAGTGTGCATTCGATGGAAACTGAACCGGCTTACTTTGCTTTTCATACGATGCTATTGCATTTTCAGTGAAAAGTATCTCTATTATTCACTATTTCCAAGAAAATAGCTTTCAATTTCAATATTTCTGTACACAAATAACTAGGTTGACAAACTGACTGTGAATAATCATTACTACTTTTAGATAAAAAGCGAAACTTCCGTCTGACTACGAATTGATCCGAAAAAATTTCTCGATAAACTATTTGTTTTTTTAAAACTGATTTATGAGAGGGACCGTTTGGTGCTCGACATCCCTGATCGGAGCACTGCAGCGGAGGTTCGAAAGGCGGCTTTGAGAGATGCCATCTACAACAAGCCTTTCTCAATCGAAGAAAAGATAATCTACCTGTTCCCTTCAGTCAGATTAATCGTGATGAAATGGTCCCTTTGTTACATCATTCGTCCTCTTATAATTCAGAATGGCTGCTTAATTCAATCACTGGTTATCCATTCTGAACTTCAATCTCGCAGTAATTTTTCAAATTGTTGATGCTAAAATAAAACTGACATTGGTTCCTCGACGCCTTGAGAGTTCTTCTCAAATTGTAAATACCACCACTCGTCGCAGTTCTCATGTTTGCATTGGCAGTCCTCCTTGCACTTTAGGGAGCTGCTTGGTTCCGGAAATGCTTTGTTCCGCGATTGCCCGTACGGCAGCAGAATGCTTGACTCCGTCAGCCACACATTCGAAAAAGCGTAAGAATCGATCTAAAAATAAAGAGTGGAGAAGGAATGGCTAGTCATTACTTTAGACTCGGTTGGTCGAAAAACGGTCGTTTTCCAAATTCTGGGCAGTGCTGGTGACCTATTGAGGCCATGCGTGACTAACAAGGAAATTACCAGAGAGCATCCATTTCATGAGTGACCACGCTGTTTCTTCCCATCCGCAGAAAGAGCATTTATATCATGATAATAATAATGATGAGGGAACGGCTGGCCTTCGAGAGTTCAAGAGCGTTTTATGTAAGAGAGGATGCAGTCGATCAGAGCATTCGTATCACTAGCTTTCTTGGATGACGCATAGATTTTTAAGTGACTTTAGCATCCGTTTTCGGCTGGACTTCGCATCCTAGGATAATATGGTCAAAACTATTAATGGTTTGCGAACCTCTCTACCGATCTACGGCGAGTATCTGTTATCATTTGACGGACCGAACTTTACAATAAAACTCTTCTTTTTCACATAAAATTTTCTATCCTGCCACTGTTGGGTCTCTTTTCAAGCATTCTTCTGCTCTGTTCAAACCTTTGTTATTACTTAGTCCTAATTATGAAACAACTGCTTGGGTTCCTTTGAGACGCATTAAAATGTGAGCAGTAGAAACAACGTGAAACACAACATGTTTATCATCGCTTTAAAAGCTTTCAAAAAAACTTTTAACATGGATTTAGCCCGAAAAACGCTCGGAAGAAAAGCTAGAAAAATGATCAACTTGACGAACCAAACTGGGGCGCAATGCCACGGGAGTCATCTTATTCAGATACGCTGTAAATTGCAACTTGATGGAAGATTTTTGGAATGATTTCAGATGATGATAGATAGATAGATACCATCAACCTTCTCCCCTGAGGAGCCAGAAATCCTCAGAGGATGATTGAGAAAGCTAACGAATAATAACTGCACCTTTGCTGAGCTATAAACCTTCAACTGCGACTTTATCAAGAATACTCTAACCTCTGTCCTGACTAGGATGTTTCTTAATTTCAGGCTGCGGGTAGAATACATGCTCAAAACTATGCTCTTTCGAAAAAACTCAGTAATAAAAATACGTTCCTATTTCATTATTTTTTAAATCACGTACTCTGATACTCTCCATGCTGTTTGTCATCAGCCGTTAAAGTATCGCTGTGATCACTAACGCTAATCTTGAGGAAACGGCAGACCTTTCCGAGAGACTTTATCAAATAAAACATAGAGAACGTCATAAAAACAGTACGTTTGTATCTATATCTTTTTGTGTAGAGCGCTCCTCTGACTTTTCTCACAGAGTTGGCTGAGGAAAAAACCCGATTATCTTCCTAGAGTCTGCCGTTTCTTCCACTAGAGTATTCTTGATCTACATGCTTCTAGACGGGTGGCTGGCAAGAGCTAAAAACTAATCAATACTAGGGCGGCACCTAGTTTATCAAGCTTCGCTCCTAAATGAGATACTTGATAATAGTGGAGAACCGGTTGTACGGCGTGGCATATTGTTTGTGTGCGCGACTATTGGGCGAAGGGTTACAAGTTCGACCCCCCTTCGGACAGATGCACCCCAAGGGGTTCAGAGGGGTTTGCAGTGTTTTTGCACGAATCTGACTTTCCTAGTACTGCTAGAAAAACTAGCAGTGACCTAGCAGGCTGCCAAAATAGGTCTGTCCTGCTTCTCAGGGGAGCGTTTAACCTGACACGAGAAAGACTATTACTCGGGAAACGGTTGATAATTATACCAGTTCTTCCCAGACCGGTCAATTTTCCCCTAGTGGTAGGCCTAGTACTCACCGGTGGTCTTCAGTGGATATTCCAGCAGCGATCTACTCTCACAGTCGAATACCTTCATCATTTGTTCTTCGGCTCCGAAGCGGACTGTAAAAAGTTTAGCTTCACGTTTCAACGAGCCTTAATATCAATCGAATAAAATACGGCCCATTGAAGGGTAACACTTAGACCGAAAGGAAGCGCCTATCGCGTTCGATGGCGATACAGCCCACGAGTTCACTTCATCGCAATGAACCGGTTCATCCTCACCGGTGTTGAGCGCGTCCTCAGGTGGCGGATAGAGGGATGTCTATTTGCACAAGTGCATTGGAGATATCGGGCTTGCCCGTCGCGGACCAACATTGGATAGTATAGTTCGTCAGAGGGCGATGCCGGACTGGCCTGGGAATGCCACCGGTTAAAACATCAGCCCCTCGACAAGACCTATGGGCAAACATCATCAACAACAACAACAAAGAAAGCGCTACAATTTGCGCTTCGTTTAAGAAAACTATCAAAATGATTTTAGAAAACGGTCAAAATAAATTGCTTTTTCAAGCTTCATCGGCGCCGAATACATATTTCCCCGAGAAGCATGAAATATTTGACCTGGTTAAACCTGAGGCTGAATTCTGGTTTATTGCTATTCTGTGAGAAATCAAGGCCTACCGACCTTTTTTCAAACCCCTGTCTCATGGTGTTAAATTTAAAAAAAACCATATCAGACAATCAACCTTTGTTCATAATAGTACGTAATAGCTGCGAGTGTAAATATCACAGAGAATGCATTGAATGCTTCCCATGAAAAAAGATTGAGAATCAAGGTCCCCTACCAGCACTTATAAACTTACTCGCATTCTTTCATCATGCATTTGATGTATGAATCATAGGTAAACTGCCAAAAACATTTCTAATGCGACCGACCTACCGACCATATCCCCCTCAAAATGAATGTATCAGAGTTTTACCAGCTAAAATTGGAAGAAAAATTTCGTTCTTCTTTTAAAAAAAATGTTTCATTAGCCATAACTCAGTCTCAAACGGTTTTTTGAAGTTGAAATTAAAAATTTTTTTAGCGATCGACCTATTGAAAATCCAAGACATTTTTCACCTATGGTATGATTAAATGAACAAAAAATGATAACTGTGAATGACATACTCATGTATATCTTGTTTTTGTATAGAAAAGCGTTGCCGGGGATTGAGTAACGTTGACTCCAAAGATCCAGGTAATGGAAACGAGCCGAAATCGGTCGCATCATAATACCATCTGAAACTTTACTCTTTATTGAATCTCTTACGATAGCTCACCAGCACTATTGTAGTCGCAATAACGACTACCTTTAAATTTCATTATTCTAGTTTGAGTAATACGGATTTGTTCGAGGTCCGTTGTTTAGGGTGTAATAGCACACCAAAATTGTCTAGCCTACAATTGTCTAGAATATTTTAGACAATTTCGTTTCGTATTTATTTATTGTTGTGGTTTAGTTCAAACTTATTTAATCACAACTATATTACCATTGAAGGGACCCCGTTCCGTCCCCACCTCTCTTCTTCTCGTTGGCAGCCGTGCAGCTCGCATTCAACGGAACTATTGTTTGTTATTTGAATTGAGTTAAATTTATTGGTTGTTATTTGACCAGCTATTTCTTTTAGTTGAGAGACAAAACAGTTCTCTCATTCTATTCCAGTTCATTCAGTTCGTTCTTTCATCCTAGTTTAGTTTCTCTATCAGGTTAATTCTTCTCGTCATTCATTGGTTCGAAAGTTAATAAAAATAAACGTTAACGTTTATTCTGTGGACTTGAAACTCAAGACGTGGCAGGCGACAAGATTATTTATAATAAATTCTGATTGAAGAATTTATTTGGCGGAACAGAGAGCAATCACCACCGAACCCCCGCTACAACTATTGAGAAATTTGGAAAACAACCGTTCTTCGAACGGCGGAGCCTAGAATGATAATAAAAACTCTTCCTTCGTTGTTCTTTTTCTCTCACTGACTTCTCATCATTCCAGACTCCTTCGCTCGAGAAGCAAACATTTTGAGAACCCAATTCATTTCAATAAACTGGTTTCTCTACTGAGGTTCTCTATTCAGTAAATTTTCCAGTTTTTCGTGGGCCTCGTTTTAGGACACACAGGAAAACTCTTGCTTGCAAGTTCCAACGCACTTTTCTCACACGCACCCCCCGTCAGACGACCACTTTCGATAGACTAGGCCAGCCCGCAAAATTTTGATAAGGATGCGCAGGCACGCACGCGAGACGCACTCGATCACGCGAGACGCAGTCGCGCACGAACGTAATACGCACTCGCGCCCGCACTAATATATTTTGTCCTTTTTTGAAGTTTATTATCGCGATCGCGATATTATCATCGATGATCATCGGTATGCCTGCCACTCCTAGGCAAGTCAGTTTATTTAAATTTTGCTGCACGATGTTGCTCCTGTTCTCTCATTTTCCACTCGTTCTAATCCCTCTCCCTTTTATTCCCCTTTAAAATACGCTTATGCTTAGCAATAGTTAACGCTAAAGAGGCCGTACGGCTTAGGCTAACGAGGCCGTATCAAAAATAGTGACTTCGCCCCCCCTATAGGGGAAAGGGGCGGAGTCTACAACGAAGTATACAAGTATCCATAAGTATTCTTAACTTCGACTCTTTTTTAACCAGTCTAAAACCAATTATTTGCTAATGTATTATTAAAAACCTTTTTCACCCAACCGCCCTCTCCCCCCTATCAACAGTCGTCATGTCGAGCCTGAAGAAAGATCTTGACTTGAACAATATAAGGTTCAAATCGGAATTTTTTTTGGCATGCATGAAGACAAACACGCCAATCACCTTATGCTCCTCTCTACCCCGTCTTTCCATATTCTTTACCTTTAAATAAAATTGTCTGTTATGTCGTGTTGAGTAAAATGGCTTGAACCGACAAGTATTTATTAATTTTATATACATTTTCAAATTCAAAAAGCGCGCATGAGTCAGTTCTTCTTCACCTGAATATTTGTATAATAAACCAATTATTTGTATACCTAAAGTTATATTTACATTTACTAAATTCACTGTTTCACTACGCTTAAAGTTACATTTAACCAGCAAAAAATGGTACTTGCCCAATGCATTGCGAATCGCAAACGAAAAAGTGAAAAAACGGCCCTTATCGAATTTTTTAAAAAAGCGCGCTCGTGCGCGCACGCACGTGCGCACGCGCAGCGTGTTTTAAATCCGCCGCCGTTTTAGCTACTTTAAGGCGGGACCGTTTGAAGTAATAAAAATTGCGTGCAAACTTAATTCCTCCTTCCTCCATGGTACAACGGGGTGTGCACACGGCTCATCCATTTTGATAATATGCAAGCACTCCTCGTTCATTTCAACGCCGTAGAAGATGATCTTGTTCGGCATGTCGGGTGAATAGAAAATCCTCTCCACTACCATTTCGTAACCGGGGTATATACCGGGCTGTGTTTCGAAATCCAACCTGCAAATTTTCTCTAGGTCGCCCGCCTCCGAGAAAGAAATTTAGTTTACTTAGTTTTGATCACTTAAAACGAGCTAACTCTCTTCGCATTTGTGTGATGTTTAAAGAATGCCCCATAAAACTAGTTTTAAACTCTGCGTGCCCGTATTTTTCTCGCGAAATCACATTTTCGACATGTTCAACGAATTCGATTACGGCCGGATACAATTAAGTGGAATGTCCGGGCGTGGCATAATGGTTGTGTGATAGACTATTGTGCGAAGAGTCCTGAGTTCGACTCCCACCCCGGACAGATCCACCCAAACCAAGGGGGTTAAGAAATGTTGGTAGTGCTCATGCACTAATCTGACTCTCCCCACTGCTGCTTTTCACACCAGCAGTGATCTAGCAGGCAGCCACCGGTTCTACCAGGATAGGTGCTCGCCAACGGAGTCGCCTACACGATGGTGCGAGTGTCGACAGACGTCCCGGACGTTCTGGACGCAAAGGACTCCAAACTATACCTATCCCAAAGTGGTTTTTTCTCCCGCAAGGGACACATCGAACAGCTCTCCCCCCAGCTGTCCAATCCTCTCGTTTTTTCTATTAAGGATCAGGGCCTTCCAGCGGCTCTGATCCTCGCCCTCCTCTTAATTGCTGGAATAGAAAGCAACCCGGGTCCTTTGCGATGGCCGTGTACTGTATGTCACAAAAGTGCTTCAAGCAATAGCGTTCGCTGTCAGAAGTGTCAGAAATGGACACATCTTAAATGTTCTGGTCTCTCCTCCTTCGGTGCCTGGAACCCATCCTGGAGATGTCATAGCTGTGTCAGACCTCCCCCAAGAAGCTCACAAACTAAGATAGACACCCTCAAAATCATCCATTGGAATGCTAATGGAATTCGGGGCAGAATCGTAGAGCTTGAGGACTTACTCCACGAGGAAAATATCCACATAGCCTTAATCCAGGAGACCAAACTAGATGCCACAGCCGTATCGCCATCGATTAAAGGGTACTCACTAATAAGACAGGACCGAACCAGATCAGGAGGTGGCCTCGCAATGATCATAAGAGAGGACATCCAATATGTGCTAGCAGACTCAACTCACGGTGATAAGACAATAGAGACAATGACTATCGAGATCCCCTCTACACTCGGTAATCTAAGAATAACTAATCTCTATATCCCTCCACGCTCCTCATGTCCACCGGGTTATACCACAGACTTTGCCCACTTCCTCAAACATACAAAGACATGCGTTGTAGCTGGTGACGTGAACGCCCACAATGAGCTCTGGAGCACTGGAACCGAAGATGCCAGAGGAACTGCACTCTGTGAAGCTATCGAGCAGAGCAATTACATAGTCTTGAACTCTCCTCAGCAACACACACGTAAGGAAGCCTCTCCGGACATTACGTCAGTCACAAACGACATTGCGACCAACTGTTCCTGGAGAACTCTCGGAAAGCTAAATTCTGACCACCTACCAGTCCTACTCGAGATAGAACTGAGAATCCCAACGATTGGGAAACGAAGATGCTACATGAACTTCAGAAAAGCAAAATGGCACGAATACGAAATAGAAGTGAACAAGAGACTCGGCAATTTTCCGTACGAAGGAAGCCCTCACAACATGCATTCCTTCCTGGTTGAAACTCTCAGAGAGGCGGCAAGAAAACATATACCACAAGGAAGATGCCCAGACTTCATACCCCGCCTGAGCGAAGAAGCCAAAGCACTCATCCGAAAAAGAGATCAGATGCGTAGAGCAAACCCGGCAGACCCATGTCTCCCTGAACTGATGACAAGGATTTCATATAAGATCAATGACGATAAGCGCATTGCATGGGAAGATTTCGTGAACAACCTCAGACCCAACGAACCCACAAATCCTTTGTGGAACACAATCAAATCACTTGATGGTCGAGCACACAAACCCTCCCACGCCGCTATTGTTCATAAGGGTTACCCTCTATCCAGCCTGGAAGCTACCAACCTTTTCGCCAAACAACTCGCCAAACAAGCCGTCAAGACCCCTGATCGATCTAACAGGAGAACTCACCGCTGGACCTCGAACCTTGAGCGTTCCGACGTCCCAGTCGTCACAGTTGACGAAGTGAAGACAGCAATGAAGAAAATGAGAAGCTCCAAGGCCATGGATCTCGACGAAATCTGTCCTCTTATGGTTAAAAAGGCTGGCGAACAGTGTGCAAGATGCTTTGCAATACTCTTTAATTGCTTACTCAGCACCGGCATCATACCTTCGGCCTGGAAGACGGCCAGAGTTATCACGATTCCGAAGCCAGGGAAGGACCTCACGTCGGTAAAAGGCTACAGACCGATCTCAATTCTATCCCCTGTGGTCAAACTCCTCGAGAGAATCATCCTCCCCCACATCACAGAAGAAGTTGAGTTGGAAAACTGGCAACATGGCTTCAGAAAAGGACGCTCGACCACGACAGCCTTGATGGAGATAACGGGCCACATAACCAACGGTATCAACCAACGGCTCCCTCCACATCGCACAGTGATGGTTGCGCTCGACCTCACCTCGGCATATGATCTGGTCAACATTTCTCGCCTTTGTCACACTCTCGCCGAAACGTCCATCCCCAGAGGCCTCGTTAGATGGCTCTCCAGCTATCTACGAGCCTCAGCCGCCAGCAAACCTGCTACGCAGGAGTTCCTCAGGGGGGAGTACTCAGCCCTTCCTTGTTCAACATATACTTGAATGGGCTGCCGAAGCCTCCCGAGACGATTAAACTGGTTGGGTATGCGGATGATCTGACAGTACTGGCCTCTCACCCTGACTGGAGAGTTGGAGCCGATAGACTGAACTCCTACCTCCCAGCCCTCACCAGCCATCTTGGGGAACTAAAGATGGACATCTCGGCAGCTAAATCCAGTGTAACGCTCTTCACCACCAACACAAAGGAATGTCGTGAAGTACCAGAAGTTGTGGTCAACGGTGAGCCACTCCCTCTAAATAGAGCCCCCAAAATCCTTGGTGTCACCTTGGACCAGATGGGAACCTACCGTCAACACGCCGAAGGACTAAAGACAAGGGCAACAAAAAGATTGAATGTCCTCCGAGCAATCGCGGGAAGAAGGTGGGGACAGAAGACCGAGACAATGCTGAACACCTACAAAGCAACCACTAGAGCAGTCTTGTCTTACGCAGCACCCATCTACTCGCCCCAACTTGCCGAATCACATTGGACTTCCTTGCAAGCAGCACAAAACAAAGCCATTCGGATCGCAACAGGAAACCTTGCAATTGCGGACACTCAGCACCTGGCATACGAGAGCAAACTTCTTCCAGTCAAAGAACACAACCTCATGCTCAGCAAACAATTCACCGCCAAGGCCAGGCTTCAACCCAACCATCCATCTCACCGCATCTGCACTGAAGCAAAACCTCCCAGGGCAATAAGAAAGCACGCCAAAGACATAGACATAGTACTAGGTGATACGGACTATAAAGTGGCCCTCAGAAAAATACACACGGAGACAGTCAGAGACTTTCTCAGAAATAGTCGACCCAACCCAGTTCTGGGAACTAAACCTCCTAGAATACACAAGTCCACGTCCCAACTATCCAGAGAAAATCAGATAACTCTGTCTCAATTGCGAAGCGGCCACTCTAGTTTCCTTAACAGTTATCTCCACCGAATAGGGGCCAATGAATCTCCCCTCTGCCCACTGTGTAGGATAGAGCCGCATACTTCGAGACATATTTTTTCGTGTCGCTGTAACCCCACTTCACTTAGCCCTATCGACCTTTGGAATAGGCCGCACTCGGTTGTTGATTTCTTGTTCAATTAAATCTCTCCAAAAAAAAAAAAAAAAAAAAAAAAAAAGTGAAAGAGAAAAAAAAAAAAAAAAAAAAAAAGGAGAGTAAAAAAAAATAAAAATAAAAAAAAAATAAAAAAAAAAAATAAATAAATAAATAAAAAAAATAAAAAAAAAATAATAAGAGAGAGAGGAAAGAGAGTGTGGGCTTATAACGCTGGAGGGTCGAGAGCTTTGACGACTTCCTCCAGTGTCTCGCGAAGGAAGATCTACCCGTTGGGCAAGACAACAACAACAACCAGGATAGGTCTGGCCTGCATCTCAGGGGAGCGCGTACCCTGCCGCGAGGCGGGAACAAGCGCGAGGAAGATTATTATTAATATTACAATTAAGTGGAATCGAAAAAATTTCTTGTTGGGTCGCCCGCGCGGAAATATTTTTTCAGCCCATCCTGGTGAGCTATGAACCGGGGTAAAAATGAGTAAATCTGAAAAATCTTATTTACCTTTCTTAGTAATTATAGGTAACCAGCACTGTTGAGATTTATTAAAAACGACCGTTGAATACTACCATGAGCAGCTCTTTCTCATCTGCCATTCAATTCCAGCTCGATCCTCATCCTACCGGACTCTCCCGCTCGGAGAGCGGTCGTTCTTATAATTTCAACACTTGCTAGCAGGGGTTAAATAGTCATGTCAGATCTTTCGTCGGCGGGCTTCTGTTTGTTCAAATCATAAGGAGGGGCCCTTATGTAAAACAAAAAATATTTCGCGGGTCTTCGTTTTTTTATCATAAGGGGGGGACCCTTATGTTTGAAGTTTTTCCCGTCTTCGGCGGGCGTCTGTATTTTTTACTTGCACACTTAAAAACCCTTGCCTGCAAGTAACCTTTGTTGAAATATATCATTGACTTGACCTGGGAGACAATTTTTAAAGCAGAGAGATTACAAGGCAGACCCCTCAAAATACCTAGGCATGACGGCGTTTCATAATGCATGCGAAACAAATTGAGACACAAAGACTAGCCGACAGCTGGAATATGTTTGATCATGGAATCGCTGATGGCAGTATGAATAAGTGCTAGCGTTTGATAAGAGTTTTAACGTGAAAGTCTGTTTTTACAATAGAAAGACCCGATAAATTTGGAAACAGAGGACAATCAAAAGATCGCAGGAGTTAGATAGATAGATAGATTTTATTCCTTGCAAATAGATCTCGAAGATTTACAAACGAGGACTGTCGCATGTGCGAGCTCAGTTACACCACACAAAAAAGGACGGTGTTTTCTCTGGCCAGCAGGAGTTGATTTGATGCGGGATCTTGGGAGCCTACACGAGTTCTTAAAAAAATTAGAGTTGAAGAAGTAGAAGGACGAGGTGTCGAAAACTTGAGTAAAGTGAAGTGAATTCATGATGTGAACGAGGGGAGGGGAACGATGTTTTCACGGGGAAATGGAGAAAGAGAGGAGAGCTGATAGCGGGCAGAATTGAGTATATATTCCAGTGCGGTTAAAAACAGGGATTATATACTCACGTCCTATATATTCATTGTAGGCCTCTGTTTCGAATTTCTTTGAGTCTTTGTTTTTGTTTCAAAAAAAGTTACTTAATTGAGAATTCTCTCAACATAAGTATTTTTTATTTTCACCAGGGTGTTTCTTACCGCCATCATATTTTTTCTCGAGCGCATAGATTTCCAGAATTTAGGAGTTTGGAACTTTGTTCTTTAAGGATTTGGAATTTTCTTAGGTAAAAATCAAAAATTTCTTCTTTCAAGTGCATGTGAATGTTTTTCGGACTTTTTGAAGAGCGCATAGATTTTTTTAACACGCACTATAAAAGAAAAAGAAAGCGGGTGAAAGAAACACCCTGATTGACACCGGCGGTTCTCTTTTGAAGCATTTTACAGCTTTCGGTGGGCTTATGTGTCCCTTTCAATTGCAGCATGAAACCCCTCATTAGATATATATATATACCCCCCTTCTTATCCAGGCATTAAACTAGACCCTTTTTTGGAACGAATCGAGCGAGTTATTAAAGGTAAATAGGCCTGAATTTATGAAAAAGGGAAGTAGAGAAAGAGTAAAACAGAACGTAAGAAGAGATTAAAGATCATGTTCGGGGTGAACATGTATGCGTCAGCCTAGCCAGTACGGTAACAAGGTGAAACAGCTCTTAAAATAACTATTTTATTTAGTCACCGGCTCTAATCCACCGTACATACTTCCGCCAGTGTGTTTCAATAACCCGTACTAAGGGCTCCATTTACGCACTTTTCGAAAAAGCTAGAGATAAAAATGCTCTGATCATCTGCATCCTCTTTTCTACATCAAACGCTTTCGCGCTCTTTTGAAGGCCTGCCAATTCCTATTTTCGATTTAAACGCTTCTTAGCGGGTGGGAAGAAACAGTCTGACTTCAGCTTTCGTCGAAAAATTCCTCATGAAACCCCTGATTGAAGAAACATACTGATGGAAGTTAATGACGTAGAGCAACTGGAAGCTTCTCTCGAAGACTCGCTGGATTGACAGGTATTTATTGCTGAGGACGAACACCAGCGTATCTTCACTAACTGCATGGAACCGATGTTTAAACACATGATACACATGTTTGAACAACCAGTATGGTATGCCTGCTCGGGGCTGCAAAAAGAGTTGAATGTCCTTGGATGGGTTGTTACACTGGGCTCTTTGCTATACGAAAAAGTGAGAATGGCTGGTATCTCAAAACTTTTGTTTCTGAAAAAAAGCTACTCGGCAGCATTGTATCAGTGAAAGTTATCTAATTGAAATTTATTGATTGATATTGAAGACGAAAAAACGCAATTAAATTTAAAAGTTGTAAATCAGATAAATAATCTCATAAGAGGTGTCATGTTTTTCAATTGTCTGTTTTTCAAACTCTGTCATGTTTTTCAATTGTCTTACAAGAGAAGTATAAAGGTCATTAAACCTAATCATGAGGTAACAAGGAAAACATTTCACGGGCGAAGAAAACCTGCGAACCAATTCGACGTCATCTCTCCACCTCTGCGTCAGCAAATCGTACACGTGGACCTAAACAGAACTCATCAATTTCTCAGTAACCCAGTTGAAAGTTACTGACGCCTCTGATTATGATAAAAGTTGATGGGACTTTCACAGGGAGAAAGCTTTTTCGAGGGCCTGTTCGAATTTAGTTCAAAGATACACTACAGAACCCTTTGCAAATTAAAGATTCGAGTTATATGAACTTTAAACCTTGTGAAAAGGTTTCATTTTATTCATCATTTGTCTTTTCACTATTAGCTTCATTTTATTTTTCTTCTCATTTTTTTTAAATAAAAACTTTTTTCACTTATGAGAGTTGTTTGAACACATATGGAGAAATGGCTAGATTTTTATGGTAAAATTTAGCACGAATGAGGAAACATCAGCATTTTGGCTCTAATTCCCTGATGGGCAGGCATATCCTGCGTCTTGTTTGGCAGACATTGGAATACTATACAAAAATTGACTTTGAACGTTACGGTTATGAAAATTTTCTTCATGCATCAGGAACTCCGGTTCTTGAAAAAGAAATTTTTTTCACAAAAAAGAGACCGTATCAAAAAAGTTTATGTAAAATGTGGGACTTGTGAACTTCGCTGGTATGAAGAAAAAAACGTAGACCAATGAACGGAGAGGGGAGAGGAAGTATCTCTCATTTTCCGGCCGTTACAGAATTACACCGTGCACACTGTACACCGTACAAATGTACACCGTACACTGTATAGTTACAGAATTGCACCGTGTACACTTAAATTTGCATGAGTGTTTGACGCACTATATTGTTTCACACTATAATTAATTTCCTCCAAAAAATATGAATTTTCTTCAATAATATCATGCCATATCAAGCAGCAAACGTGCGAAAGTTTAATAAACCATTGACGAAGTATAAATTTTCGGTTTAGAATTAGTTTCAATAATTGAAATATATCTAGTTTTGAGTAAATCAGTAAGTTATTCGCATCATCGTAATTTTTCAGGTCTGATGGAACAGTTCCGAGAAGGTCCAGAAGGGTTGTTTTACCAGTTCAGAGAGAAAAACATCGACTTAGCAGACGCTTTTTTTTTGCACGGTGTAATTCTGTAACGGCCGCAGTGTACGGTGTACATTTGTACGGTGTACAGTGTGCACGGTGTAATTCTGTAACGGCCCATTTTCCTTTCCCATCACTCTCTGTTTCTCGCCATATCACTTTGTCACGATTAGAATCTCTCGCCGCAGAGAAAGAGAGACATAGCTGTCTGTGATCAACCTTTCTTTCGCTTTTTGCGAATACTCAAATACACACACGTTGATCTCTCACTCAGAAAGAGATTTTATTCATGAAAAATCCCTTCTTCCCTTTTCTTCTTAGTGCCCCCTTCCTCCTCCCCCCTCCCCCTAATGCCCCGTTTTTCCTCCCCCCTTTTTTTAGGTGGGGCCCTCTTTTTTTCCCTTTCCCCTTTAGAGCCCCTTCCAAAGTCCTGCTTAGGTAACCCCCTGGTACTTTTTTTTACTCATCTGGTCTGGAGACAAAAAAAGCGCGAGGGGCGGAGCCTGAATCCTCCAGAGAAAAAGACAGATTTGACCTAGATAAGCAATCACAAAAAAAGAGCTTTTTTCTTTTTTCTCTGCGGCGAAAGATTCTAAGACGCGAGAGGCGGCGAAACACAGTGATGGTGTGATTTATTGAATAACATGAATTTAACAATCTAAACAGGCTAGAGATTCTGCGGCTAGAGATTCTAATCGTGAAACAGTGATATGGCGAGAGAGATAATATGAGAAATTTTCGTGAACCTTGGGGAAAGGAAAGGGGGGAGGGGGGTTTACATAAGCAGGACTTTGGGAGGGGGGCCCTAAAGGGAAAAGGGGAAAAGAGGGCCCTACCTAAGAAAAGGGGGGAAAGGGAAATGGGGCCCTAGATGTGGAGGGGGAGGAGGAAGGGGGGCCCTAAAGGGGGGAAAAGGGTCCTAAACAGAAAGGGGGAAGGGTTTTCATCAATAAAATCTCTTTCTGAGTGACAGATCAACGTGTATGTGTATTTATACATTCGCACAAAGCGAAAAAATGGCTGATCACAGACAGCTATGTCTCTATGTCTGCGGCGAGAGAGTCTAATTATGCACCGCACCTCATCGCAGAGAAAAAGAGATATTTGACCTAGATATTCAATCACATGAACAGATATGGAATCACCTTCCCTCTCGTCTCTCGCCGGAGAGAGAAGGCGTCTCTCTTTCTCTGCGGCGAGAGATGTAATATCATGATATAGTAATATGGCGAGAGAGAGGGAGAGAGGGATGAGAAAGGAAAATGAGAGATACTCGCTCTCCCCTCTCCGTTCATTGGTCCGTTTCTCCAGACCAGATAAGTTGAAAGTGCCCCCCCCCCACCCTTTCCTTACCCCAAAGTTTACGAAAATTCTCATATTATCAAAAAAAGTCTTTTCAACATGTTCCAAAGTGTCTCATCCAGTTCTCTATCACTGTGTTGCAATTAGAATCTCTCGCCGCAGAGAAAAAGATACATAGCTGCCTGCGTGATTGATTGCTTAACTAGGTCAGATATCTCTTTTTTCTGCGACGAGAAGGAGGACGTAGGCTCCGCCCCTCGTGCTTTTTTCATCCATCGAAGTTCAAAAGTACCAAAAAACATCGTGCCAATATCCGCAAGACAAGACGCAGGGTATATGCCCATCAGGGAACAAAAGCCAGCATTTTATGTTAAAAGTTTAGAAAAAGAGGAAAAAATCAGATAGAAAAATTCAGACTGATGAGAAATGATTATGCACGGGAAATGGAACATCAGGCATTTTTTTTCCGAACCAACCAAACGCAAAAAAAATTTCTGGGTCTACTCTACTATTATGGAGCGTTAGAATTCAACTTTTCACTTTGCAAAGTAATTTTCTGCAAAGTGATCCCGTTGAACGTTCTAATGTCTCACCACGAATTACCTTGAAAAGAAAAATGGACTACGATATTAATTTTATAATAACTTTTACTGTTGGAAGTTTTTTTTTAAAATGAATTTTACAGAAAAATCTTCGCTTTGTCTTAGAATGCATGTGTTCTTTCTTTTTACCGTAGTCCATGCTTCTTTTCACGGTAATTTGTGGTGAGACATTGGAACGTTCAACGGGATCACATTGCAGAAAATTACTTTGCAAAGTGAAAAGTTGAATTCTAACGCTCCATTAGTCCCCCTTCCCAAGAAAGACGTTAGACAGTCCGCTTGCGAGAGATATTCTTTAAACCCACCCCCACTCCTTCTCCTTAAAAGCCCCCCTCCTTCTCTTTATGACCTCTCACTTCCCCTCCCCTGAAACCCCCACTTCCATAAGGTAGGGCCCTCTTCCTCCCCTCTTTATGGCCTCACTCACTTCCCCTCCCATAGGTTCCCCTCTTCGGTAAAGTAGGGCCCTCTTTCTCCTCCTTCAGACCCCACTTTCCCTTCTCTTCCCCTCTTTTTAGTGCGTTAGACAAGGAAAACGAAAAAGATTAACAATAAAGATAATACAAGAAAGACAAATGACATATTTGAACAAAAATTCCGTAACCTCAATGCGCTACGTAATACAAATTTTCACAAGTAACTTTAAATTCACTAATATGTAGAGACCACTGGGGAATTTTAGTGTGCATAGATTTTCGTACCTGTTATTTTCCGAATATCTCGAATAAAGGTAATTTCGCACCCGGATTATTTTAATTTCTATGGTTCCATTTTTTAAGAAAGCTTTTAGTAAGTCGATATTTGAAGGAATTTAGTGAAATCATGTTTGATTAAAAAGAGCAGCACCTGCTCGAAAAAAAAGAAAATTGAGAGAAAGACGACAAGTCAGGTTACATATTTCATGGATTCGAAATTTTTTTAGAGATCACTTTTTCTCGAAAATCTAAATAAGTTGAATTAAGAAACTTCATCGGCAAGATGAATGTGTTATATACTAAACTCACATAAAAAATCAGAAAAAATGAGGGAAGCCAAAAAAGCGTTTTTTTAATGTAAAAATAATTTTCTGATGTAAAAATAAAAATTTATAAAGTTAATTTTTTTTAAAAAGGAAAAGAAAAGGAAGAGAACAAGTAAGAAAAAAGAGAAAAAAATATTTAAAAAAAGAGAAAGAAAAAAGAATACTAATTAATTGAGCCAGGCCGTAGGGTGTACACTGTTAAAGGCTCTGCAAGGTGTCGCTCTGCAGTGTCCGGTGCAAGGTGTCGCTCTGCATGGTGTCGTGTTACCTAGGTTCCATGACATCTTGCAGAGCGACACCTTGCAGAGCGACAGCGACACCTTATATTTGAATGGTAAAGCAAATCATGAACAGAAAAAATATGAAGGGAAAAGTATGATCTAGCAAACGATTTGCGCTCCACCGTACAACAGCACTAAAACAAATTTTGAGGTAGGGTGCTCAGAAAAAGATTTTTTGTCAACTTCTAACGAAAAATGATTGCGAAAAAAATCATTTTTCGTTAGAAGTTGATTTATTGTTTTTTCTTCTTGGTGAAGCATATTCACATAGGAAAACCTGATTTTTTTTCAAAAAATGATTTATTGTTTTTTCTTCTTGGTGAAGCATATTCACATAGGAAAACCTGATTCATTCTGAGTTTTTCGATAAATTTGTCATTGTGCAGCAGTCTCTACTAATATGGCAGAGTTCAGAAGATCTAATGTCAACTTGACAGGGGTTAACGCAAACCCTCCTTTTTTTCATAATCATTAATCGCTTCTTTTCGCCACCAACCTTCTCTTCTAACGTTTTTAGGGCCAAAAAGTTTTACAAGCTCCGTCGAATAAAGCGTTCTCAAGTTTTCTATCAGTATAAGCTATTTTAGCATTGGAAAAAAATTACGAATTTGTTGCACGGAGAAAATCTAGTCAACCGGCAGGATCGAATTCAGCCAGCTCTCATACCTCTATCCAGAAGTGAGCGCGCTCTCTCCCGTGAAGAGGCATAAAATTTAGGGCACTTCTTCACTTTAGGGCCCCCCTCCCTTAAATGAAAAAAACGCTTAGGCTTAGGAAAAAGTTTACGCTAACGAGGCCGTACGGCTTAGGCGAACGAGACCGTATCAAGAAAATGACCCAATTGAACTGACCCAATTTAACCTCTGGGGGGCACTCAAGTGAAGAAGTTTCAAATTTAGGAGCTTGTATTACTCAAAAACTTAAAACTCCCCAAACACATGCTCAAACCCCAAAAAGTTTTTCAGGGAGAACTAGGAGTGAACTTTAGAGTTTTAGAACAGTCAAAAAAGCGTCTAACATCATTGACCAGGGCTTCGAAGCAATCCGTACACGTGCAGAGGATGAAGTCAGCGATGACAAACATTTCCTTGACTTTCATCTTGCAGAGAGGCTGCCCGGCTTGAGGCATAGTCTCCACATTCTTCGGTTCAACAACAGTCTTGTACATATCCTGCACTCAACCAATGATTCTTCAAATAACTAGTCACTGAGTCGCAAGCCTTTCTCAACCTCACTTAATAACGATTCAGACGCTAACATTTACCGCGCAACTCATTTACGAGGTCGCGTTCATTCAAATTTCAACCTTTCCTCACGATGCACACAAAATGGAAATATTCTAACTCGGACTTGTTTTTCCACTTTGTCTAATAATCGTTGTCATTGCTCTGTCATTGCTCATTTTAAAACTTGTGAATTTTTGCAGTTTGAGCTTGCGCGCTGTAAGATTGGAATATGTTTAGAGACCGCAGCGCGAAGGGGAAATTTTAAAAGAAAATATTCGAAAGGAAACTTTTCCTATGTAATTTTTACTCATCAAGAAGAAAAAAAAACATTATAATAAAGTAAAAAACATGAACGAATAAAAAATCAGGAAAAAAATTGAAGTGCCCTGTCTGAGTGAAGATATCGGAACGGTAGAGCATCGGTGTGTTATTGGGTCAGAATGCGATGAAAATGGCTCAATAGCAATTTTTATTCGATTTTTTCAATTTTCTTATTTTTCAATTATCAATAATATATACATATTTTGTTAATTGAAATGTTAAAACAAAGCAAAAATTAGGAAACATTAAGCCTCGCGTTCAGCGACCTCGTTCAAAAGCTCGTCCATGACTCGGACCACTGAGCGCCGCTTCTCATCTGTCCAGGCTCGTCGGCGCTCTCGGACTCGTTCCCAGTCCGTGGAATGCTGCAATTAGGAAGCCGAGTAAGAATTGGTCAAAAATTCACGTAATTGGTTTTGAGTATAATTATTATGAAAATTGATTGAGAAGATAGAAGGGAGAAAGCACGACAATAATCGATCACTGCGATGAAATTAATCCACAAAAGTCTGTTTCGCCCCTGCTCAGACAGACCTTTGTGCTCTCTGGGTGGGGCTCATCAGTGAGTGCCCAGAGAGTACACATATGATAAATTTTAACGTGAATATAACATATGTTAAACAAACAAAAACAAAACACAAACAAAACAAACGAAAGAAATTAAAAATTAGAAAACGTTTAAAATAATTTTTTAATAACTTGTTTTTAAAAATTTTTTTAGTATTTGATAAAAAATGAAAGAGAAAGTTTTTAAGAAATAAGATTAAAATATTTTTTAAATAATAGTGATAATTGTAACTGTAAGTGTAGAGGGTAAAAAAGGTAAAAGCGTAGTTGAAGTAATCAATTATAGTAGAAGTAGTTGTTATCCTGATGTTGTGTTATGAGGGAGTGTTTATAGATCATGTCTATCGATAGCTGACTTATTGTTTACAGTAAGATAATGGACTTATTGTTTATTTTATTAGTTATAAGTTTATAGTAAGTTATAAGTCATTCAGATGAGAACTATCTAATATTCTATTGAATATGTCAGTGTTGTTAAGATTATATTTAAGTTTGATTTTAGGATTTTTTGATAAGGTTTTGATGATTCTACTGAGTATTATGTTGTTAGGATAACCGTTCTCTAGATATATAGAGTTAAGAATATAAATTCTTCTCAAAAAATCTTTAAATTGTGAACAGTTCTCTGCAAATCTTAAAATTTCGGTGTATATTGTATTAAGACCAATGTTGATGGGAATATTAGATGAGTAATGTGGATATTTGAGTATCTTAAAATTATAAGCGTCCGTTTTATTGTAAAGATTAAGTTTAACATTGCCATTATTTTCTATTTCAATTGTAAGGTCTAGAAAGTCGGCAATTTTTTTATTATTATCATTGGTTTGTTCTAATGTAAGTGAATCATGATACATATCTCGTGTGATGATGATGAAATCATGGCATCTATCAGAAATATGTAACAAATCATCAATATAACGAAATGTACAACTCAGTGAATTTTTCAGACAGTGTGTTTGTTGTATATGTTTTTTGATGTAATTGAATTCCATCATGGCTAAAGTGAGATCTGCTATTTGGGGTGAAGCGTTATTGCCTTGTGGAATGCCTTTAATCTGTCTGTATATTTTACTGTTGTATGTGGCATAACTGTTGTTAAGAATGAAAGTCAACATTTGATAAATTTGTATTGGCAAATAAGTTCGACTAGTAGATGTATCGTTGGTATAAATAGTATGATTGCCTTTGATAGCTATGGCCTTGTAACCGTTATTTTTAAAGCAGGTTTTTATAAGACAATCCATGTTAAATTTGACGACTTCATGTGGTAAGTTGGTGAATAACGAGGTAAAATCGGCGCAAAATATGTCTTTGTTCTTATTATCTAGGCTTTTAATTTTGTCCAATAAAGGTTTGGTGTTAAATATAGAGAATAAGTGGTTTGTACCGTTTCTTTCACTTACTTGTTTGCAATAGTTTTTGAAGTGTTTTGTAAGATGTTTAAGAATAAGTTGTAATTCTATGGATAATGTTTTAAGGCTACTATTATAGGCACCTGTTATGAATCTAAATTTAATCGGGTTTTTGTGCATTTTTGGTATACCGTATACCTGTGGTATTGTGAAACTTTCTGTTATGTTTATGGGAATTTTAAACTCTTTAGTTTGTCTTAGATGGTGGTTTATGATTTCAAGATAGCTTAAATTTGTAATGTGTTGATATGTATTGAGATTGTTGTCATTAGTATTCATTTCGTCGTTCATAAATTTCAGATATACTTTTTTACAAATAAATGCATAGTTATTAGATGCTTTGTCAATAGGGGTTATTATAAATTCGTCTTTGAGTTTTTTAATATCCTTGTATAAAGTTTTAAAATTTGTCTTATTAATGTAATGAAATCTTTCTAAATAAGGTTTGATTTCAGATAGGCAGTATCGAATGAGGATATCTTGTAATTTTTCAATTCTTTTCAATTCAATTCTCTATTCCGCTTGAAACAAAACATAATGTTAAGTGACGAAACAGATGACACTGTCACAAAAAAAAGTGAATTCAGTGAAGGTTATGGAAAGTGAGATCTAAATATGACAAGAACAATGAGGAACATTTCATTTTAGGAAAATAGGAAAGCACACAAAAAAAGCAAAGAAAGCAAAGCTTGTATCTTCAGTTATGAACTATTCATCAGCAATTAAGAACTATTCATCCGCAATAATAACTTGAAATTCCAAAAATTCAACTCACTCTTTATCATTCGAGAGCTAACCGAGAACACAAATATAATGGAAAAAAAGAGGAGAAACAAAAACAAAACATTTGAAGAATCAAATCACTTGAATTAAAAATGTATTCTAGAGTTGGTGACAATGGTCTCACAATCAAACTTGATAAGTTCATTTCTAAAAATGCTAGAAGAGCTTGTAGAAACCAAAGAACAAGGTAACTTATTCCAGACATTAATCATTCTTGAGGCACAAGTGCTTCTTCTGCTTTGATATTTACACGGCAAGCATATTCTGTAGTTATTCGATTCTCTCAGCGAATAAGGCGATGGGCAAAGTTTAAACATATTTGAGTAATCTACTTGAATATTTCCGTGCAGACATTTATGGATGAACACAAGATCGGCCACATTTCTTCTATATTCAAGCGAGGAGATGGAAAGAAAATTCAGTCTAGCAACATAACTCATTTTGGGTAATCCGGCCCTTTGTAGTAACCTTCGTGTATATGATCATTGCACTTTTTCTATGCAGTTAACGAGACCGATAGTTACTGGGGACCATACCTCACTCCCATATTCAATAAGGGGTCTTATGTATGTGGTGTATATTCTGAGCAGAACTTTAATTGATTTGGTTTTAAAGGCTCTGAAGATCATGTTTATACATTTTCGGGACTTTAGGGAGGTTAGTTCAATATGTTTAGAGAATGTGATATCTTCCTGAAATGTAATGCCAAGATCTTTCACTAATGAAGTAGTTGGTATGATATTGTCTTCTAGGTTATATGTTACTTTTGGATTCCTAGGACCACAGTGCATGATAAAGCATTTTTGAGTTGATATCACAAGTCCCCAGGTCAGTGAGTAATCGGAATTGGAATCCAGACTTTTCTGAAGAGAGTCTCTGTTTTTGGAAAAATTTTTGAGGTCATCGGCATATAGAAAACCATGGACATCTGGCTCTATGTGCTCCATGATATCATTTATAAAGATTGAAAAGAGGAGGGGTCCAAGGCAACTCCCCTGGGGAACACCACTGTTGTATACTTTAGGGCCTGATAATGTATCTCCGATTGAGACTTTCGAGGACCTGCTCGTGAGAAAAGAACGGATAAGATAGAGGAGGTTGCCCGTTATTCCCACTTTTTCAAGTTTGTGAACAAGAAATCTTATGTTTACAGAGTCGAAAGCCCGTGAAAAGTCGACTAGACAGATGTCAAACTCTATTTTTTTATTCTGAAGCGTGAGGTAAATTGAATGAGCCTCTACCAGGGATGTTACCGTGGACCGTCTCCGACGGAAACCATGTTGTTTGGGATGTAGTATGCCATTGGTTTCCAGATATTGATAAGTTATATTGAAGATCAGTTTCTCGAATACCTTTGACATAGAGCACACCATAGTGATAGGACGATAATTTTCGATCTGAGAGCGGGGCCCTTTTTTATGAACTGGTTTGATTATTCCTTTTTTCCAGGCCAGAGGGTAGTGCCCTAAGGTTAGTGAGTTGGTGAAAATGATGGAGAGAGGTATGGCCAGTGAGTCCAGACAATTTTTGAGTAGTCCACTTGGAATAAAGTCAGGGGAAGAGTTCAGTTTCGGAGCTATTCGTTTCAGGATGGAGTTCACCTCAAAAGGGGAGATATCATTAATGTGGTCGAGGTGAAAATTCGGGCGAGAGATTTGAAGGGGTCCACTGATTGGTAAGGGTTGTAACTTATCAAAATACTCGGCGAAGTGAGTTGCTTGTTCGAAGGGGATAGTAGTTGGTTTATTGTTCACTATGAGAGCAGGAATAGATGTGTTGCTTTTAATGCGGTTGGATATAGTTCTGAAGAATACCTTATAGTTTCTCGGGAACTTAAGCTTGTCTTCCCTAAGAACCTCGAATTTGACTAGTTCTTTGTGAAGTTTCTTGGATGTGCGTAATGACGTAATGGAGAGAGGGTTGCGTTTGTTACTTCTCTGTAGGAAGCTGTATAATCTTCTTATCTTGGGGGGATATTTCAAATGTGTTTTGACATTCTTATTTTTAGGAATCCTATTATCCATTATGAATTGGATGATGTTGGTTAATTTATCGACACTTTCGTCAATAGTTAGGTTTGAGAGCATGTAAGTCCAGTCGATGCTAAAGAGGTCTGAGTTGATTATTTCCCAATCTGCCTTTTTCCAGTCTAACGATGAGCTGGTGCTTGTGATAATACGCTTGGCTCTATCTCTGATTTCAAAGTATATTGAGGCATGATCGCTGGTGGAGAAGGGAGGCCTGACAATACAGTCTTTTATGATATTTGAATTACAGAGCAGGCAATCGAGTGTATTTTGAAGTCTAGTGGGAGAAAGTACGAGTTGTTTAAGATTGTTGTCGCATGTCATGTTTAAGAATGCAAGAGACATACTACATGTATTGGGAGCGGTGAGATTTGCCCAGTCTATCTTGGGGAGGTTCATGTCTCCGCACAGAATGGTGGGAAATACTTCAGTAACATGATAGGTGATAAACGAGCAGAGATCCTTTGTATTTTCTACTCCACAGCTAGGAGATCGATATATATTAATCAGTCTAATGGCCGAGAAAGCAAACGAGAAAGATGTGTTAGGATAAATGTCTATTACTAACCCCTCGCACTGAGCCTTGCTATATTGAACAACTAAAGATGAGGAGATGGCATTATCTACTAGAATGGCTACGCCTCCTCCTCTTTGTGCCAATCTGTCACCTCTGAATACCGTGAAGGGTAAACTATCGGTTAGAATGGAGTCGGGAAGCTCACTGTGCATGTCTCAGATAGTAAGAGAATGTGATATTTACAGCAACGAAGAAGAAAATAAAGATCATATAGCTTATTCATCACTGATCTACAGTTGAAATACAAGCATTTGATTACTTCTTCTCTAGCTCTTTTATCCGACTTATCCTATGGTGAATAACGAGAGGTTTTCCTAACATTTCTTCTTCTGGATACAAATTCGTCTGACTTTCTGGGGCATGAGGTAGATTCTTCGGCGTTTCTGGTATTGCGTCTGCTTCTGGTAATTTGTTTTTGTATATAGTGTTTAGTTTGTATTTTTTGACAATTTTTGAAGTGGTGTTTTTTATAGCCTCTTCGATTTCATTCATTATTATTTCCTTAGAGGTTTGTTCTTCGTTGATACGATATTTAATGCCTTTGTTGAGTAATTCTCGTATATTAGGGTTATTGGTAATTTTAGTATCACCTGTACAAATGTGATTTAGGTTGTTATCTATTAAGTGTGGGTATTCATGACATGTACATGGGTTATTCCATATCTCAGCGAATTTATGATTATCAAGATTTTTGAGAAATTTGTTGTAATTGAGAAAGTTTTTACTAAAAGGATCCTGTAATTTGTATATTATACGAAATTTGAATTTTTTATTAATAAGTTTTTCTTTTAAATCGGAGCCATTATGTTTTTTCAAGGCTTTGTTAAATATACGGTTTAGTGGGATGTTATCCATATATTTTCCGTGAAATGTGAGTTTTACGTTAAATTTGTCAAATTCGTCTATATTTGGTTTTTATTTTTCCCAGAAATAATCAAATATTAAACTGGTTATCATAATTTTTGTGGGTTGTGAAGGTTATTAAATTCTTTGGTCAAGGTAAATTTAATAAGGTTATCTTTTTCTTTAACTTTCAGTTTCTTGTATTCCAAATAAAGTTCTCTCCCAGTTTTTGTTTGGAAAATGCAATCCAAAATTGTGTTAATGTATCTTGCTTGGTAGCTTGGGCGTGTTCTTCGACGGTTTTTATGTCTGGCAGATTTTTTCTTTGGTATAGAGAGTGGGATATTGTGATAAGGATGTTTTAATTTTTCAAGAGGGTTTAAATTATCAGAAATCAGACCATAACTTTGTATTTGGTCATTAAGACCATAAGGATAAGCTGTCATGAGTAATCTTATCCAGTATGATTCTTTGTTACGTAATTCTGCTTTATCAGCAGCATGGTCAAGTACATCGATTTTAATGTCATTTGGGGGTTGACAATGTGTGTGAAAGTGATTACATAGATAGGTTCTCAGAGTATTTTTATTAATATGATATTTGTGTTGAGAAATACGTTTTTTTAAACTTTGAGTAGTTTCTCCTATATATTGCATCTTACATTTAGTGCAAGTTATCATATAAATTACGTTCTTAGTAGTGCAGGTTAGATCGTTGGGTTTATTCGTTATGAATCCTTTATTAGTTGTGTTACTTACCACGGTGTTATTAAAGTTCATTGTTTTACATATAACACACCTATTATTGTTGCAAGTATTTCCTTGTATCATGGAAGTGTTTGTTGGTTTGAAAACATGTCTACCTTCAACCGTATTGTGGAATACTGGTATATTAGAAAGGAGGTTATTTTTGTTTTGGGTTTTTTTAAGCAGATGATACGATGAGGCTGGCTGCTTATCCAGTCTGTCATCGTGCGCTACTCCGTATTAACAGTACGGTCAAACTGTCTTGTAGTGAGACCCATTTCTCACACTCGGGTTAAGCGCAAGATTCCCGAGAGTGTGGTATATCTCACCTGTGAGTAAAATATGAATTAGATTGGAAAACTTCATTCGATTTATCCAAAGTAGTTGTAATGTGTTATGATAAGAGATTCCTTCCGTTTTAGAATTGTTAATAATATAAGGGTAAGTTAACTGGAAGGGAGTGAGTTAATTTGAAAAGTGTAAAATTGAAATTTGTAATGGTGAGAATCTTGTAGTCTTTAGATTCTCTGTTTATGTGTTAAGAAGGTAGTGGTAATGAAATACGATGCGTGGGAGCATCTAAAGGTTGAGGTAGGTATATAATTATTGTTTGATCAAGGTGGTGATATGTGTTGTTATTTATAGTGTGTTAAAGAATAAAAATTTTTGTTACAATGATGTTGAAATGAGAAGGCTAAAAAAAGGAAAACTATTTTTACCTTAGTAAGTTGTTTTTTTGTGATATTGAAGAATAGGAGGGGTTATTTCAGTTAAATAAATAAATTTTTGGAGTATACAAGGTATTAGAATAGTAGTGATAGTGGAATATTCGAAAATTTAAAGTAGATTGTATTTCTTTGGATCATTCATGATAAGGTTTTAATGATATGGTGTAGATGATGTTTTAATATCATAGTATATAGTTAGATGTGTTTATGGAATATTGAAAAAACAGGATGTAGGGGGGTTAATAGTCTTAAGCTACAAGGTGCAAAAGGTATTGAAATGATGAAATTGGAATAATTATATAACGGAATAATGATATTAGAAAATTAAAAAATTCTTTATTTTTTATGTTTTTATGTAGTTAGTTGTATTGTTTTGGAATATTTAGTTAAGGTTTTGGAGATTTGTATATTTCTTAAGCTACAAAGTACAAAAGGTATCGAAATGATGTTATTTGGAAACTGAAAAAGACAAATAGCTCCACAGTAGTTAGATGTTCTGTTAGATAGACAAAAATTTCAGAAACCTCAAAAAGATTATTAAATGTAGTCTAATAAAGCATCGTTTTGACAAAATGTTACAACTCAAAATTTGTTGATTCACCGATGATTTGCTTCGATTGCGGTTGACAATAGTTAACCTTCGCCAAATTATGAAATGGTTTGGAATGAGTTTTAAGTCCCAAAAGGGACTCTTAAAACTCTATTATGAAATGGTTTGGAATGAGTTTTAAGTCCCAAAAGGGACTCTTAAAACTCTATTATGAAATGGTTTGGAATGAGTTTTAAGTCCCAAAAGGGACTCTTAAAACTCTATTATGAAATGGTTTGGAATGAGTTTTAAGTCCCAAAAGGGACTCTAAAACTCTATTATGAAATGGTTTGGAATGAGTTTTAAGTCCCAAAAGGGACTCTAAAACTCTATTATGAAATGGTTTGGAATGAGTTTTAAGTCCCAAAAGGGACTCTTAAAACTCTATTATGAAATGGTTTGGAATGAGTTTTAAGTCCCAAAAGGGACTCTTAAAACTCTATTATGAAATGGTTTGGAATGAGTTTTAAGTCCCAAAAGGGACTCTAAAACTCTATTATGAAATGGTTTGGAATGAGTTTTAAGTCCCAAAAGGGACTCTTAAAACTCTATTATGAAATGGTTTGGAATGAGTTTTAAGTCCCAAAAGGGACTCTTAAAACTCTATTATGAAATGGTTTGGAATGAGTTTTAAGTCCCAAAAGGGACTCTTAAAACTCTATTATGAAATGGTTTGGAATGAGTTTTAAGTCCCAAAAGGGACTCTAAAACTCTATTATGAAATGGTTTGGAATGAGTTTTAAGTCCCAAAAGGGACTCTTAAAACTCTATTATGAAATGGTTTGGAATGAGTTTTAAGTCCCAAAAGGGACTCTTAAAACTCTATTATGAAATGGTTTGGAATGAGTTTTAAGTCCCAAAAGGGACTCTTAAAACTCTATTATGAAATGGTTTGGAATGAGTTTTAAGTCCCAAAAGGGACTCTTAAAACTCTATTATGAAATGGTTTGGAATGAGTTTTAAGTCCCAAAAGGGACTCTTAAAACTCTATTATGAAATGGTTTGGAATGAGTTTTAAGTCCCAAAAGGGACTCTTAAAACTCTATTATGAAATGGTTTGGAATGAGTTTTAAGTCCCAAAAGGGACTCTTAAAACTCTATTATGAAATGGTTTGGAATGAGTTTTAAGTCCCAAAAGGGACTCTTAAAACTCTATTATGAAATGGTTTGGAATGAGTTTTAAGTCCCAAAAGGGACTCTTAAAACTCTATTATGAAATGGTTTGGAATGAGTTTTAAGTCCCAAAAGGGACTCTAAAACTCTATTATGAAATGGTTTGGAATGAGTTTTAAGTCCCAAAAGGGACTCTTAAAACTCTATTATGAAATGGTTTGGAATGAGTTTTAAGTCCCAAAAGGGACTCTAAAACTCTATTATGAAATGGTTTGGAATGAGTTTTAAGTCCCAAAAGGGACTCTTAAAACTCTATTATGAAATGGTTTGGAATGAGTTTTAAGTCCCAAAAGGGACTCTAAAACTCTATTATGAAATGGTTTGGAATGAGTTTTAAGTCCCAAAAGGGACTCTTAAAACTCTATTATGAAATGGTTTGGAATGAGTTTTAAGTCCCAAAAGGGACTCTAAAAACTCTATTATGAAATGGTTTGGAATGAGTTTTAAGTCCCAAAAGGGACTCTAAAACTCTATTATGAAATGGTTTGGAATGAGTTTTAAGTCCCAAAAGGGACTCTAAAACTCTATTATGAAATGGTTTGGAATGAGTTTTAAGTCCCAAAAGGGACTCTTAAAACTCTATTATGAAATGGTTTGGAATGAGTTTTAAGTCCCAAAAGGGACTCTAAAACTCTATTATGAAATGGTTTGGAATGAGTTTTAAGTCCCAAAAGGGACTCTTAAAACTCTATTATGAAATGGTTTGGAATGAGTTTTAAGTCCCAAAAGGGACTCTAAAACTCTATTATGAAATGGTTTGGAATGAGTTTTAAGTCCCAAAAGGGACTCTTAAAACTCTATTATGAAATGGTTTGGAATGAGTTTTAAGTCCCAAAAGGGACTCTTAAAACTCTATTATGAAATGGTTTGGAATGAGTTTTAAGTCCCAAAAGGGACTCTAAAACTCTATTATGAAATGGTTTGGAATGAGTTTTAAGTCCCAAAAGGGACTCTTAAAACTCTATTATGAAATGGTTTGGAATGAGTTTTAAGTCCCAAAAGGGACTCTTAAAACTCTATTATGAAATGGTTTGGAATGAGTTTTAAGTCCCAAAAGGGACTCTAAAACTCTATTATGAAATGGTTTGGAATGAGTTTTAAGTCCCAAAAGGGACTCTTAAAACTCTATTATGAAATGGTTTGGAATGAGTTTTAAGTCCCAAAAGGGACTCTTAAAACTCTATTATGAAATGGTTTGGAATGAGTTTTAAGTCCCAAAAGGGACTCTAAAACTCTATTATGAAATGGTTTGGAATGAGTTTTAAGTCCCAAAAGGGACTCTTAAAACTCTATTATGAAATGGTTTGGAATGAGTTTTAAGTCCCAAAAGGGACTCTTAAAACTCTATTATGAAATGGTTTGGAATGAGTTTTAAGTCCCAAAAGGGCTAAAACTCTATTATGAAATGGTTTGGAATGAGTTTTAAGTCCCAAAAGGGACTCTTAAAACTCTATTATGAAATGGTTTGGAATGAGTTTTAAGTCCCAAAAGGGACTCTAAAACTCTATTATGAAATGGTTTGGAATGAGTTTTAAGTCCCAAAAGGGACTCTAAAACTCTATTATGAAATGGTTTGGAATGAGTTTTAAGTCCCAAAAGGGACTCTAAAACTCTATTATGAAATGGTTTGGAATGAGTTTTAAGTCCCAAAAGGGACTCTTAAAACTCTATTATGAAATGGTTTGGAATGAGTTTTAAGTCCCAAAAGGGACTCTAAAACTCTATTATGAAATGGTTTGGAATGAGTTTTAAGTCCCAAAAGGGACTCTAAAACTCTATTATGAAATGGTTTGGAATGAGTTTTAAGTCCCAAAAGGGACTCTAAAACTCTATTATGAAATGGTTTGGAATGAGTTTTAAGTCCCAAAAGGGACTCTTAAAACTCTATTTAAAAAATCAACTTAATTTTTTATGAATTGTTGTTGTAATCGAAAAGAGATTTCCAGAAGTTTCGTTCTAAAAAAAGTTCATTTTCGACAAATTATAGGATTGAATCGAAAATCGGAAAGTAATAAAAAAGATTTGTTCAAAAAAAACTGAAAACATCAAAGAAAAACATTTCGAAAAATATTCACAAAAAAAGAAACATACGTAACATTTTCCTTGTTCACTTGGGAGAACAATTTACAGCTTGTAAGCTGAAAAGATTCTCATCCATCTGTTGTAGAGAACTTTCTAGGAGTTCACGATACCTGAAAAATGTGATAATTGCGAAAATGAAAAAAACATGAACAAAATACATAACGAGTCTTTTGAAGAAAAAATTCGAACAAATATTAACAGGCACTTTTTCACTTTAGTGCACCCCCCTACCAGAGGTTCAATTGGGTCAGATGGTTCATTTTCTTGATACGGATACGTTCTTGATACCTAATTGAACCTCTAGGAGGGGGGGCACTAAAGTGAAAAAGTGCCATTTTAACAAATGAACAAAGAGCAGAAACAACAGCGAACTGTAGATTAATTTTGAAAAAAGAACGCACAGAAAGCGAATTATCTCACTCTTTTAAAAATGAAGGTCTGTTGTTCGCAAGATCGGTTGATCAGAAAATGGTTATGCGAAGCGATAACTATATTTCCAATTTCCGTTCAAAAAACATGGTGATTGTTTAGTAACAGATATTGAAGCTGATCTTTGACAAGAAACTGATCCGAGTAATAAATTGAGTGACCATCGCCATATTATATAAAGGAAGGGAGAGGGCACAAATTCAAACTAGGGCGGTAGATCAAAAATTCCGATAAGATTTGTCAGCTGATTAGATTAATAGCTTTAGACTTTTGATTGAATAGTGATTAAACTTATACTCTAGAAAACTTATTGTGTTAGCCTTGATAGATAACTTTAGCGTCATAGTGCCGTTGCGCGTCTCTGATCAATCTCTTGCTCAAAGGAGATAAAGCCCCAGAGCTGCGAAAACCCAGTTAGAGACGTAAAACAAGGCCATAAAACTGAGTAGACGGAGCTCAAATACTTAACAACAGGTTCTCGGCTCGGCTAGAAACCTGGGTGTGGTCTGCGTCTGTAAAAGTTGGGAAGGTGCCGAGAACTGAAAACGCACAAATACAAACTTTCATAAGGCCTTGTTTCTAAGCCGTACTACGGTCTCTTTCCTAACCCTTACGGCCTCGCTAGAGTAACATTTGCCTAAGCCTAAGCATTAAAAATATTAAAAGTACCTGAAAAACTTTTATTCTTGAGTTTGTGAAATAATTATCAGGCTGGCTTGAAAGAAGCTTTGTGAATGATTTTATCAACGAAAAGAGCAGAAAGTTGAATATAATGTGAGGTGATAGCAGAAGAAGAAAGATTTTCAAGATATCAGGAAGAGACAGCAGAAAATCATAGAAAACTCTGCAGTCTGACGCTGCACCCCATACCTACGTTTGGAGCAAAGCCAAATTCTCAATCAGTTTTTTTCAACGAAGCGCGTGGTTATAATGGACATGGATATACATACTTCCAAAAATGGTGCTAGCATGTTTAATTGAAGTTGAATGGTCTTATAGAAACCCTTTTCAGTATGAAAAAGAAAAGAAATACAAACTTATAGAAACGAGAAATACAGAAGCGATTTGTAGATAACTCAGGAACAAATTGATGTGATTTTGATTGGATCAAGTCAAAATTAATCTACAGCATGTGCTCGTTTAACGTTGGTGCAATAATCTTGACGTGCGTACCACCCACGCAACCGATCGCGCCAGGAATGCCGCTAATGGCGCGAAACTTGAAATAAAACTTTTGTTTCAGCCTAAGCCGAGATTTGAATGAAAACTTTTAATGCTTGAAACCGAAAAAGAGCCAGAGTTCAAATATCCTATTAACTGAGTGAAAGGATAACACAGTGAAAAATACATCTAAAGCTTTGAAGGAAAAAAATTTCGCAAGAAAAACAGCTGATTTTTATCTTCGAGTCTTCGAGAGCATTTTATCTAATAACGTCAGACTTAACGACAGAAACTTCTTCTCCAAGTCCCAATATGGCTTCATATCCAGAAGAAGTTGTGAGTTGCAACTTTTAAAATCTTTCAGTGAGTGGGAAATATCTCTTCAGAAACATCAAGCATTAGATGTTGTATATTTTGATTTCGCGAGAGCTTTCAACAAGGTCTCACACTCAGAGTTGATCAAAAAGCTTCATTACATGGGACTTCATGTTACTCTTATAGACTGGATTACTTTATTTCTGCAAAACCGTTCATTTAAGGTTCGCATAGAAAATTTCTACTCTGATTCTTTCCCAGTACTCAGCGGGGTACCCCAAGGGACAGTTCTCGGGCCCCTCTTGTTCCTCTGCTTCATCAATGACATTGAGAGCTGTATTCCCTCGACTGTAAAGTTTTCCTTGTTTGCCGATGACCTTAAAATTTATACTGAGGACTCTGATTCTCTTCAACTATGTATACAATATCTCAAATTGGTCACGTGAATTCAAACTTCCCTTAGCTGTCGAGAAAATCAGCTGTCTCCATCTTGTGAAATCTTAAAACGATTACTTCCCTAGCGAATTTTCTGTTGTCAACAGCAAGAGTGGACACCAACGAAAATTGACCGTCTTATTCCTCATTTTTCCCCTTCCTATTTCAGGATTCCATATAAGCTATGGCCTTACAAGCTATCCTATGGTAATAAAGAACTACAATTTATCTTCAGATGATCAATTGGTTGTCGGAAGACAATGTGTGAGGAGATTCTCAGGGTTCAATCCTTGAATCTACAGCCTAATACATCAAAACATGGCTGATGAAGAAAACTTTAGGCTAAATAAAGACACGACATCGTGAATAAATTAGAAATAATCTATGACATGAGGATCTACCTCTTCAAACACATCCATGATAACACAATTGAAATGTTTCTCACCTCTCCCTCCCCCTTTTCTCGTTTTTAATGTGTGTAGATCAAAGTGAATAATATTGGGGATAAGGCCGTTAAGGATAAAGACAGTGGGGCTTGTCATGATAATGATAAAGTGTCTTCATGGTTTTAGAACATAAATTCATTTCAAATATGCAAGTGACTTTTCTTGAGACTGGTTCTCGCATACAACTTGTTTGTTTCTTTCAATAGCAAATGCAACCTTATTTGATGAACACAAGCTCAAATGAAATTGAAGCAAATAGAAATCCAACACAGAATTTGAACATTTTACAAGAAGTTTTCCTTTTTGAGCAAATTTTTCGTATTTTGCCTACAACTTCCTAGCGGTGCAAAGGTTATTCGAGCTCAGATTCCTATCGAGTTTGTTTTTTGTTGCAGTTTTTCTTAGAAAAATTTTGGTTTTATTTTTATAAAATCCTTTTTCAGTCCTAGTCAGGAGGCTTTATGCAAGTGTTTGCAGAAAAACTTATTTATGAAAGTTATTTGAACGAAAACAAAATATGGTTTTCCATTCACTAGCCTCAAGTGATTCAAACCAGAAGTGTACCTCAAGTGATTCAAACCAGAAGTGTACCTCAAGTGATTCAAACCAGAAGTGTACCTCAAGTGATTCAAACCAGAAGTGTACCTCAAGTGATTCAAACCAGAAGTGTACCTCAAGTGATTCAAACCAGAAGTGTACCTCAAGTGATTCAAACCAGAAGTGTACCTCAAGTGATTCAAACCAGAAGTGTACCTCAAGTGATTCAAACCAGAAGTGTACCTCAAGTGATTCAAGTTCCAAATTTTTTCATAAACATAGCTTATAAAGATTTTTTTAAACTTTGCCAATTATAATTTTTTCTCTACTTGTCTTTTTGTCTCAGAAAAAGAATAAAGCTAGAAAATCAAAACATCTAATATAAATTAGACACCTGTCAAAATTTAACACTGACTTTGACTGAACTGCTATGGGCTGAAGACTGCTTCTTTGGCGGCGTCGTCTGAGAAAACGGAGCTTTGGCCGTTCGGATACCCGATGACTTGGCGTGCTGACTGCTTAGTGACTTCGAGGGCTGAGTATTGAGCGACTTTGCGACCGGTTGTGATTTGCTGCCGGAGGCGAGCTGCTGGGCGTGAATTACTCCGGTGCTCGTCCGACGAGTCGGAGTATCGGGGGAAGACGAGGAAAGTTGCAAAGATCCAGTCATGGGCCAGGAGTTTCTTAAACTATCCTTGGTTGCCAGAGGGCTTGCACACTCAGCTCATGTCTTTCGTATTCAAGTTGATATCGCATTTCACCATTCTGCAGTGGCGTAAGTGGTTGTTTTCTTCTTGCTTTCGACTTCCTACCAATTAAGAAAACAGAATTAGGCTTCTATGGTAGGATTTAAGAATTATTAAATGGATGGACAAATCCGATCTTTCAATCCTACATATTCTCTATTCAAAGAGCGAAACTCTCCGCTTAACCGACAAACTTTACTACGCATAAAAAAACCGACTTATGCTTTTCCAACAGATCCGAGAGATCCGAGTTGGGATTCCTGAGGAAACGACGCAGTGTTGGTGAACCTATAAAACTAACCATTTACAAATAAATCAACAAACACTGCTATTCTTGTAAAACAGAAAACCTAGGAAACAACTGAATTCATAATTCTTAGAAAGCACCAGACTTCAATATTCCTTTAGTATCATGATGACAAATAGAGCCATATCTCAATGGAATCTAGTTCAAAAACTCATCAGTGTTTAGATGATGTTCCTTTCTGTTCGATATTTTTTCTGTTCAAGACATGGTAATACGAGCATTATCTTCTCTTGAATCTAGTTGTAACACGTCTCCTGATTCTATTCCTAATATTGTATTGAAGGAATGTCGCTTTGCTCTGATTAAACCATTATGTTTCCTATTTGATAATAGCCTTCTTACTGGCTCTGTTCCCCTACTATGGAAGAGATCTATAGTAAAACCAGTACACAAGAGCAATTCCCGGAATCTAGTTACCAATTACAGACCTATTTCTCTATGCTGTTCTTTATCAAAAGTTATGGAGAAAATTATTGTTAAGGAAGTATCTTGCTATTTAGAAAAAGAGAACCTTTTATCGCCCTACCAGGCTGGTTTTAGAGCTAGGAGGTCTAGTGTGACCTCTTTAGTTGAATCTCATTCGTTCATTGTTGACTCCTTATCCCAAAGCATCCCTATCGATATAATATTCCTTGATATCAGTAAAGCATTTGATTCTGTTGATCATAGATTACTTCTAAATAGGATAGCATCTTTTGGTATCTCTTCTCCAATCGTTAAATGGTTAACTGATTATCTTGTTGGCCGCTCACAAACAGTTATGATCGATAATAGTCTATCCGACCCAATTCCCGTAATATCAGGTATACCTCAAGGATCATGTTTAGGCCCGTTGTTATTCTTGTTGTGTAGTTCTTTATTACCATAGGATAGCTTGTAAGGCCATCGCTTATATGGAATCATGAAATAGGAAGGGGAATAATGAGGAATAAGACGGTCAATTTTCGTTGGTGTCCACTCTTGCTGTTGACAACAGAAAGTTCGGTAAAACTATGACATTCGATAGGTCGATTTCTTCTAGAGCCTTGCCGAATGCCTCGATATCTTGAATCTCTTTGAAATTATCTGTAACTTTATTCCATAAAGCAATTGCTCTAGAAAAGAAAGAATGTGGATCATTGTATCGTTTAAAGTTCATCAGAGTTAATTTGGAGGTTCGGTCTGAAGTGCGGAGATTGGTTTCAGTTCTTAACTTCAGCTCTTTTTTGCACGTCTGACAATCCGCTCTATCAGAAAGTAGACGAAAAACTACCAATAAATCAGAACGGAGTCGTCGAATGATTAGTGAATCTAAATTGAATTCAGCGAGACGTTGGGGATAGCTCAACCTAATACTTCCACAACGAGAATAAGCTTTTTTTGTGAAAAGTCTCTGAGGATATTCCAACCTTTTCGAATTATTACTGTGGACTTTCGGAGAGAAAATAATTGTACCATATTCAAGTAGTGGTCTGATGTAAGTGGTGTAAACGGTTTTGTAACCGTTCAAGTCCAAACATCTAAACACTTTGAAAACTTGTGAAATTCTACACAGAGTCCTAGCACGTATTATTTCTACGTGTTGCTTGAATTTGACTCTGTTAAATTTGTAGCACGTATAAACGTTAAATTAGCACGTTAAATTTTAATATAAACGTTAATATAAACGTTAAATTAGCACGTTAATATAAACGTTAAATTAGCACGTTAAATTCCTAGCACGTATAAAATTTGTTGTACATCGACTCTGTTAAAGAAGCTATCCCCGATTCTATCAAATTTTGTTTATTCGCTGATGATATAAAGATAATGGGACGCGCTACCTCTTGTAATTATATCCAACTAGCTTTGAATCGTATAACCGATTGGTGCCTAGAGTGGAATTTGTCCCTATCCATATCTAAGTGTAATGTACTTCATCTCGGATCATCCAATTCTCGCAGCGTCTATTACATGAACAGTCAACTTCTAGTAGTTGGTAGAGTTGCCAAAGATCTTGGTGTAATCATATGTGATCGTTTCTCTTATCGTAATCATGTTGAAGACAAATGTAAAAAAGGCTCTGCTCTTGTTAACATGATGTTAAAAGCCTTCAAGTCACCATGTCCGCCTCTTTTAACTTCAGCTTTTAAAATTTATTTCAGACCTGTTCTTGAATACGCTAGTGAGTTATGGAATCCCTCATCCCCCGGCTTAGTAAAATCTATTGAAAAAGTTCAGCGGTCGTTTACAAAAAGAATCCTAGAAAGATCTGGCCATTCCAGAGTTCCCTATTCACAAAGAATCTCCATGTTAGGCCTAGAAACTCTTGAATATCGTCGTGCTATATCTGACCTTTTATTTATTCATAAATGTGTCCACAAAAAATGTGAACTTGAAACTATGAACTTGTTTCAATTGTCTGCAGTACAGAGATTTTCTCGCCATTCTCATGAGCTCAGGCTAAAAACACCTCATAATATTAGCAAATGTTCTATTTCTACATGTGTTTCTCGCCAGCTATCAGTATGGAATTCATTACCTTTTGAGATCGTCAGTACACCTAATACTGCTAGTTTCAAAAAACACTTATTATCTCTGCTTACTGAAAAGATATTACCTAAACCTTTCGTTCATGACTAATATAATTGTCGATTTTAAGTATATCACCCTCCCCCCTTTTTCATCTATACCGCAACCCCTAAACACCGCCATTTAGAAGAAAGTCTATGCATTTAACTTTGTTTTTGTTTGTGTTTTTCATGATATCTCATGTGCTTGGAATAAAGAAATGAAATGAAGAAATGAAATGAAATGAAAGACTAATAGTTTTTTGTTTTGATATTGCAACAAAGACAGTTTTTAAATTGAATTTTCATTAAATATCTTAATGTAAAGTACCACTGCACCACTGGCCAACAGCCTTTCAGGTGCCGACTTTTATATATCAGTCCGTGTTTCGCTGTATCTTATTCTTCTTTCCCCTTCACCTTCGCCTTTTTAGTGCACGGATTAAAGAATTGAATTGAATAACGAAAATAAAGAAGGACTATGCAAGTATGAAAGTTCAGAGTATCTCACCAACATCTTTCTAAATCAATGAATTTTTTCTCGGAATACGCGGCTATCGTGTGCGCTTCCTGGGAATCGTGCACTGAACCAAGTGAACCGGAGAGTCGAGTCGCACATCACACCCAAATTAATGGAGCTGAACCCTTTCCTATTTACATACATGTGCTCGTTGAACGTTGGTGCAATAATCTTGACGTGCGTACCATCCACGCAACCGATCACGCCAGGAATGCCGCTAATGGCGCGAAACCTGGAGTTTAAAATTACTTTTCCGTTGTCATAAGACAAAATTGTAAGTCATTTTAATTTGAACAGAATTAGCCTACTCTGCATGGATGCGAAGCCAATCGGAATCGCTTGGCCAGTAAACGAAGTCATCAGCGTTACGATACTTCATGAACGATGCGGTAAACTGTGCTTCTGCTACATCCTGACACCTCAACGGTAGTTCCTTGGAAGGAATTAGACGCTAGCACTCCAAGTGCAATGCTAAACGCTGAACCGGTAAAAGCGCCTTTCCTCTAATTGTTGGCTTGCTTAGCTGATATTTGAAAGTTTCGAGAAGCTCAAAGAATGCTTTCCGTGAAAAACGGTACTTCCTACGGAATTCTGCATCCGACAATCCCTGACAATAGCTTCCATTCATTTCTAAAAGTTAATAATTTTACTAGAATTCGAAAAAAACATAAAAAGGACCTAAAGAATTTAAAAACATAAAGAACTTAACAATCAACCTAAAAAAACTGTTGAAAACTATGAAAAATAATAGAAAAATGTGCTTCCTATTGTACAAAATATGTTCTTGAAACCGGCCTCAGTTTTATTGTAAAACTTTTTATGCTCAAACCATTTGCGAAAAACAAACCTCTTGAAACCGGCTTCCGATGTAGACCCAAGGTTGTCTCATTTTTTCTTTTTTAAAACCGATAAACTTCATTAGTGAAAAATCTATTCATGCCATTCTATTCTGATTCAGCGAAAGCCTCCGTGATAATGAACCCACTCCAAAACAAAAATATTTGAGAAATTATCTAGTCTCACCATTTGGTAAAAAGATGTAAGAGTTTTTTTTGTCACCTTTGTTTTCCAAAATAGTCAGCTCTCGGGGACTTTGTAGTGATAATTTTTTTCTACACTCTATTGTTCTCATTCATAACCCATTTTGCTTTACCCTTTATGAAAGTAAAGCCTGCAAAGACGAACAAAAACAACCATAATAGATCAATTTTAATACAACAGCTGAAAATGTTGTACCCCAAGTCTCCACTCCTGAGCCTGATTTGCTCGATAACTGTCCTCGATGGTGATCAAAATAGAAACCCTAAGTACAGTAGTCAGTGCCCATTATGTAATGCTTCACAATTTTTTTTCAATATTTCACCCAGAAGTTTTCAAAAATCATTGGCCATTGGTGTTGCGTAAAAAATAGCCTTAAAACCCTTAAAAAAGGTGATACCTGTCGCCGTTAAAAAGTTTAAAAAACGTTTAAATTTCCACTACAGCTGGACTTCATCAACCAAATTTTCTGGGGTGTGTGAACGTAACATTGTTGTTGAAAAAAAATGATGAAAAACAGCAGATTCTTTGGGAATCTTCAAAACCGTGTTGCATGTACCTCTCCTGTTTCGAAAAACAACTTTTTGAGTGATATTTCCTTTACCTCTAGTGAATGGAAAACCATATTTTGTTTTCGTTCAAATAACTTTCATAAATAAGTTTTTCTGCAAACACTTGCATAAAGCCTCCTGACTAGGACTGAAAAAGGATTTTATAAAAATAAAACCAAAATTTTTCTAAGAAAAACTGCAACAAAAAACAAACTCGATAGGAATCTGAGCTCGAATAACCTTTGCACCGCTAGGAAGTTGTAGGCAAAATACGAAAAATTTGCTCAAAAAGGAAAACTTCTTGTAAAATGTTCAAATTCTGTGTTGGATTTCTATTTGCTTCAATTTCATTTGAGCTTGTGTTCATCAAATAAGGTTGCATTTGCTATTGAAAGAAACAAACAAGTTGTATGCGAGAACCAGTCTCAAGAAAAGTCACTTGCATATTTGAAATGAATTTATGTTCTAAAACCATGAAGACACTTTATCATTATCATGACAAGCCCCACTGTCTTTATCCTTAACGGCCTTATCCCCAATATTATTCACTTTGATCTACACACATTAAAAACGAGAAAAGGGGGAGGGAGAGGTGAGAAACATTTCAATTGTGTTATCATGGATGTGTTTGAAGAGGTAGATCCTCATGTCATAGATTATTTCTAATTTATTCACGATGTCGTGTCTTTATTTAGCCTAAAGTTTTCTTCATCAGCCATGTTTTGATGTATTAGGCTGTAGATTCAAGGATTGAACCCTGAGAATCTCCTCACACATTGTCTTCCGACAACCAATTGATCATCTGAAGATAAATTGTAGTTCTTTATTACCATAGGATAGCTTGTAAGGCCATCGCTTATATGGAATCCTGAAATAGGAAGGGGAAAAATGAGGAATAAGACGGTCAATTTTCGTTGGTGTCCACTCTTGCTGTTGACAACAGAAAATTCGCTAGGGAAGTAATCGTTTTAAGATTTCACAAGATGGAGACAGCTGATTTTCTCGACAGCTAAGGGAAGTTTGAATTCACGTGACCAATTTGAGATATTGTATACATAGTTGAAGAGAATCAGAGTCCTCAGTATAAATTTTAAGGTCATCGGCAAACAAGGAAAACTTTACAGTCGAGGGAATACAGCTCTCAATGTCATTGATGAAGCAGAGGAACAAGAGGGGCCCGAGAACTGTCCCTTGGGGTACCCCGCTGAGTACTGGGAAAGAATCAGAGTAGAAATTTTCTATGCGAACCTTAAATGAACGGTTTTGCAGAAATAAAGTAGTCCAGTCTATAAGAGTAACATGAAGTCCCATGTAATGAAGCTTTTTGATCAACTCTGAGTGTGACACCTTGTTGAAAGCTCTCGCGAAATCAAAATATACAACATCTAATGCTTGATGTTTCTGAAGAGATATTTCCCACTCACTGAAAGATTTTAAAAGTTGCAACTCACAACTTCTTCTGGATATGAAGCCATATTGGGACTTGGAGAAGAAGTTTCTGTCGTTAAGTCTGACGTTATTAGATAAAATGCTCTCGAAGACTCGAAGATAAAAATCAGCTGTTTTTCTTGCGAAATTTTTTTCCTTCAAAGCTTTAGATGTATTTTTCACTGTGTTATCCTTTCACTTAGTTAATAGGATATTTGAACTCTGGCTCTTTTTCGGTTTCAAGCATTAAAAGTTTTCATTCAAATCTCGGCTTAGGCTGAAACAAAAGTTTTATTTCAAGTTTCGCGCCATTAGCGGCATTCCTGGCGCGATCGGTTGCGTGGGTGGTACGCACGTCAAGATTATTGCACCAACGTTAAACGAGCACATGCTGTAGATTAATTTTGACTTGATCCAATCAAAATCACATCAATTTGTTCCTGAGTTATCAACAAATCGCTTCTGTATTTCTCGTTTCTATAAGTTTGTATTTCTTTTTTTTTCATACTGAAAAGGGTTTCTATAAGACCATTCAACTTCAATTAAACATGCTAGCACCATTTTTGAAAGTAATATCCATGTCCATTATAACCACGCGCTTCGTTGAAAAAAACTGATTGAGAATTTGGCTTTGCTCGAAACGTAGGTATGGTTGCAGCGTCAGACTGCAGAGTTTTCTATGATTTTCTGCTGTCTCTTCCTGATATCTTGAAAATCTTTCTTCTTCTGCTATCACCTCACATTATATTCAACTTTCTGCTCTTTTCGTTGATAAAATCATTCACAAAGCTTCTTTCAAGCCAGCCTGATAATTATTTCACAAACTCAAGAATAAAAGTTTTTCAGGTACTTTTAATATTTTTAATGCTTAGGCTTAGGCAAATGTTACTCTAGCGAGGCCGTAAGGGTTAGGAAAGAGACCGTAGTACGGCTTAGAAACAAGGCCTTATGAAAGTTTGTATTTGTGCGTTTTCAGTTCTCGGCACCTTCCCAACTTTTACAGACGCAGACCACACCCAGGTTTCCAGCCGAGCCGAGAACCTGTTGTTAAGTATTTGAGCTCCGTCTACTCAGTTTTATGGCCTTGTTTTACGTCTCTAACTGGGTTTTCGCAGCTCTGGGGCTTTATCTTCTTTGAGCAAGAGATTGATCAGAGACGCGCAACGGCACTATGACGCTAAAGTTATCTATCAAGGCTAACACAATAAGTTTTCTAGAGTATAAGTTTAATCACTATTCAATCAAAAGTCTAAAGCTATTAATCTAATCAGCTGACAAATCTTATCGGAATTTTTGATCTACCGCCCTAGTTTGAATTTGTGCCCTCTCCCTTCCTTTATATAATATGGCGATGGTCACTCAATTTATTACTCGGATCAGTTTCTTGTCAAAGATCAGCTTCAATATCTGTTACTAAACAATCACCATGTTTTTTGAACGGAAATTGGAAATATAGTTATCGCTTCGCATAACCATTTTCTGATCAACCGATCTTGCGAACAACAGACCTTCATTTTTAAAAGAGTGAGATAATTCGCTTTCTGTGCGTTCTTTTTTCAAAATTAATCTACAGTTCGCTGTTGTTTCTGCTCTTTGTTCATTTGTTAAAATGGCACTTTTTCACTTTAGTGCCCCCCCTCCTAGAGGTTCAATTAGGTATCAAGAACGTATCCGTATCAAGAAAATGAACCAACTGACCCAATTGAACCTCTGGTAGGGGGGTGCACTAAAGTGAAAAAGTGCCTGTTAATATTTGTTCGAATTTTTTCTTCAAAAGACTCGTTATGTATTTTGTTCATGTTTTTTTCATTTTCGCAATTATCACATTTTTCAGGTATCGTGAACTCCTAGAAAGTTCTCTACAACAGATGGATGAGAATCTTTTCAGCTTACAAGCTGTAAATTGTTCTCCCAAGTGAACAAGGAAAATGTTACGTATGTTTCTTTTTTTGTGAATATTTTTCGAAATGTTTTTCTTTGATGTTTTCAGTTTTTTTGAACAAATCTTTTTTAGTACTTTCCGATTTTCGATTCAATCCTATAATTTGTCGAAAATGAACTTTTTTTAGAACGAAACTTCTGGAAATCTCTTTTCGATTACAACAACAATTCATAAAAAATTAAGTTGATTTTTTAAATAGAGTTTTAGAGTCCCTTTTGGGACTTAAAAGAGTTTTAGAGTCCCTTTTGGGACTTAAAAGAGTTTTAGAGTCCCTTTTGGGACTTAAAAGAGTTTTAGAGTCCCTTTTGGGACTCTAAAACTCATTCCAAACCATTTCATAATTTGGCGAAGGTTAACTATTGTCAACCGCAATCGAAGCAAATCATCGGTGAATCAACAAATTTTGAGTTGTAACATTTTGTCAAAACGATGCTTTATTAGACTACATATATATATTTTATCTACACTTGTCAGTGCAAAAACAAACATTCAAAAACCACAGATAACAATGGTGTCTTTAAGAAGCAAAGAAAAAAAAAAAGAAAAGAAATCTAAGACAATTCTTGTAACAATTTATTACAGAGCGCGTCATAGTGTCTAATAATTACATCCATATGTCTGCTGATTCGAAACGGAAAGACTAAAGTGTATCAATGATATTGATGACAGCTTTTTTAAAAACGTGTTCACTCGGAACATTCAACACATCTCTCGATAATCTAGTGAACATACGTGCTACCCTTAATGAGAAACAATGGAAACGGGCCGTATTCTGTGTTGCTTCGACATACAAACCGTTAACATTTGTCCGTGTAATCGGAACCCATTTGAAGAACTTTTCCTTCGCGACAATGGAACTATTGTTGTAAATTTTCCAACCCATCATAAGATCCGCGACTTTCCGCCTGTCTATCAAGGAAGAAAGACCTAGGTTAGCCAATCGACAAGAATAAGAAGGAAGTGCACGTGGATAATCAGGATTAGGAAAGCATCGGTAGTATACAATACGAGTAAAAGCTTCAAGTACTTTCTCGATAATTTTGCAGTCTTTTTTATAATATGGATTCCAGAAGCAAGATGCAAATTCTAGATGAGGAAGTATATATGTGGAAAAGCATTTGAGTAGAATAACTGGGTCGTTGATGGGAACAGCACGGAGGAGTGAATACATGGCTGCCGTTGCTTTGCTCACTCGATCTTCAAAAGCTGGGCCTCTGCGCAATGATGAGACAACTTGTACTCCCAGGTCGCGAACTTGGTTGACACGTGATAACAGAACATGGCAGATTGAATAGGAGGCGATGAGAGATTGGTACCCTATATGCAGATGAAGAGTTTTACTGGGAGACAAGGAGAGTTGATTACATTCACACCAAACAGTAATAGCATCGAGTGCAAGTTGTAGTTCTTGACTTCGCTCTAAAAAGGTATCTTTGTTATAAGACACATACACTTTAATATCATCGGCAAATGCTTGGAAATGCACATTAGGGAATTGAGCTAGTACATGGTTCAAATCAGTTATGTATAAGATGAATAGCAGGGGTCCAAGAACAGAACCCTGGGGAACCCCTGATGTCACATTAAATCGAGGAGAACGAGTCCTACCAATGCGAACTGAAAAAGTGCGATCTGTCAAGAAGGATTCCAGAAACAATAACAATTGAGATGGTATACCATAATGTCTACACTTGTAGAGAAGCTTAGGAATACTAATTGTATCGAAAGCTCGAGAAAAATCGAGATATATGACATCGGTGGAAAGTCCACTCCCTAGCGCTCTCGTCCAGTCTTCCTCACACATCAATAAATTGGTGACAACAGAAGCCTTCTCTCGAAAACCGTGCTGATAATTAGACAACACATCGAATCTTTCTAGATGCTCTATAATAGTCTTACGAAGTAGGCGCTCTATTGTCTTCGATGCAGGGGACAATATCGATATGGGCCTATAGGAAGAAGGAGACGAGGGTTCTTTGCCTTGTTTAGGAATTGCGGTCACAAAAGAATGCTTCCAAATAGCAGGAGTCGAAGATGTGATAAGACAGAAGTTGTATATGTGGGATAGAGGAACCGAAAGCGAAGAATGACACATTTTGAACACAAGCTGAGGAATTCCATCGGCACCGGTACTACCCGTGTATTTCAATTTAGACAAAGCACGTGAAACAGTATACGAAAGAAAGATACTTAGATTAGCTTGTGGAAGAATGGGATCTCCAGCGGGGCGGGGTAACAAACCGTCATCATGGGTAAAGGAAGAGGCAAACTTAGCTGCTAGTAAGTCACATTTACTTTGAGAGTCAGTCAAAACAGAACCATTTCGATCAATGAGAAAACGAGGAGGATTGGGTTTGGGACGTGTGAGAGAAGAGATATGCCGGTACAAATTACGAGAGGATGTGAGCCTTTTCTTGAGGCAGTGCTTATTCCACTTGTTGATTTGTTTAAGTAGATCACAACTAGCTTTTTCATACAGTTTTCGAACAAGTGGGTAACGAATATTGCGAAATAGTGCATCTCGATAAGAGATCAAACTACGAATATGGGGTGGATAGGCAGAGAAAGACGAGCGAGGGGCCTTCATTGGAACATACAAGGACAGAGCGTGGTGGAGGAATAGTAGGAAGCGAGAGTAAAGGTCATCTACACAAAAGAACATATCGAAAGCAGCTTCCCAATCTATAGAGGACAAGTAATCATTCAAAGCAGAAAAATCAGTTCGAGAATAGTCTGGAACATGTTCAACGTCGATACGGTCCAAGCATATATGTATATTGGTATCGAATCCTAAATGATCACAAGACGGAAATGAGGGAATAATACGGGACTCGGAGAAAAGAGAAGGATGAGATGTAACGAACCAGTCAAGTGATCGGTTTTGGCGCGTTGGGAGGCGGCACAGAAACGAGAGGTTGAAGGAGGAAATCAGAGAATGAATTATATTATCGGAAAGACTCACAGGAGGACTCAGGGAATCAGAATTGAAATCGCCCACCAGGAAGAAGGGATGATTAGATGTTGAGAAAAGGTCGGATAGAAAATCACAAAAAACTCTTGTCTGATCGGAACTATAACTGGGTGGACGGTAACACACAACAATTCGTAGAAAACAAACTGAAATAAGAACATCGATGGCTATGACTTCTGTACGAGAAAAATCTATTGCTGGCTTAGTAAAAGAGTATACATCACGAATAACAATGCAAACACCACCGCCTCTAGAGTCACGGTCCGTTCTCACAACAACATAAGGGAGATCTCCAACAATTTCACAATCCTTAATCCTACCATGGAGCCAAGTTTCGGACAACGCTACAATATCTGGCTGCTCAGCTTCTAGAAAAATTCGGAAGGCTGCTAGTTTATTACATATAGAGCGCATGTTAAAATAGAAGAACTTGAGAGAATTCTTACCCGGACATGATCTTAGTTTGACGGGAAAGAAGATGAAGGTCTAACAGTTCGCAGCCTCGAACGACGAATAGCGTCGGCTTCTGCTCTTGGTATCACTTCTCCATTGTAGACAACGACGTCTTTCCCCTCGGACACTAGTCTTCTTTTCTCTTGCCGAAGCAAGAACTCCTTCTCTCGCATTTCTTTGGTCAGACTTGGCCGAATGAAAATGTTTCTGAAGCGGTTGTCATTCCGAAGTGAAGAAGCACGTACATTTAATAATCTTTTTGAGGTTTCTGAAATATCGGGAGGGGGCTAAATTAGACTGAGATTTTCTACTATTCTCACGTAGTAATTGACAACTTTGCTGAGAATTAGGGGTGAAATGGTTGTTAATTGAGGGTTTCACTAACTTTTTGGTGTTTTCGAGCGGATTCAAAATTATGGGGAAACTTAGTTTTTATTCGCAAAAGACTTCCGTGTTAATTGTATTTATCAAAGCAAGCTCCATGATGCTCTCTGTAACTAAAAAAAGCAGTTGTATCTTCACTGTACTCCAATGGTTTCCTTTCAAGATTGGTCTTATCAAAATGAAATAAGCAGTCAAATCGAAATACCGCTCAACGAATCGCTCGGTCAGTCAGTGCCTACTCTGGAGAGAATTGGTCGGAATTCCGGTTATGCGTTTAGACCAAGCTGATTACATAAACCCTGCTCTCGCTTTGCCGGTGAGTTTCGGTATTCTCTGTCGTACCCAATTGGTGTCTCAGTCTGGCTGTCTCAGTCTAGTACGGGATAAAAAAGAAAAATACGCATGAAGCGGATTTTTGAACGATCACAAACGCGGTCTTTTCTATGGGGCTAGTTTAGATGCTTCTGACCACAAAAAAGAGCGTTCCTAACTGAATGATCAAATCTGGCTTAGTATCAATGAAAAAAATCTTACAGGAAATCCAAGTACGATGTCAACACCAGGAACCTCCCGGCAGCCTACAATTGGAACGGAGGTACTGTCTATGTTCTCATTGTGGGTCAAATTCGTTATTTGTTTAACTCATGAGGATAAAACAAGATTTGGGGGTTTCTCTACAAAAAATACTAAAACTTTTTATTACATTGCTAAGAGCGCTTTTTATGTCATGTCAAAAACGCAAGATGATTAATGACAACATTTATGATAATCAGACTACCAAGGAAAAGAGAAAAACAAAACATGAGAATAATTATACATAGTAACTGAGTAAAACTTTAAAAGTTCATTAATAATCTTCCTCGCGCTTGCTCCCGCCTCGTGGCAGGGTACGAGCTTCTTCAAAATGCGGGACAGACCTATCCTGGTAGAAGAAAAAGCTTACCGCTGGCTGCTGTTTGTGTGTAGCAGTAGTGGTGAGAGGGGAATTCGTGCAAAAGCACTACCACCATTTTATTGCGTCCTTGGTTCCGGTGGTTCTGTCCGGGGTAGGGGTTCAACTTGGGGCCCTCCACACAATAATCGAGGTTTTTCATAAAAAGTATAGTATGAATGAAGGTTATTTGCCTGAGCGACGACGATGATCAAAGAACAGTGGCTGGATCTCAGCTTGGACGGGCGCGGTTATCCTTGCCTCAAGCCCATTCCATCGACCGTATCTTGAACGTATCCACGCCCATTCCATCGACCGTATCCAGAAAACCCGAGAAGCGGGGTGCACTCGACTCACTTATAAAGTTTTGCAACGAATTTGAATTTAAATGATATCACTGATTTTTATATTTGATAATTATGACTATGATATATATTTGATATTTATGTTTATCGCTCTAATAATATGAATCGTGGTGATGACTCATTTTTACACTGCCCTATAATTTGACATATGAGTTTGAGTTTATTACAATTATCAACCGTTTCCCGAGTAATAGTCTTTCTCGTGTCAGGTTAAACGCTCCCCTGAGAAGCAGGACAGACTTATTTTGGCAGCCTGCTAGGTCACTGCTAGTTTTTCTAGCAGTACTAGGAAAGTCAGATTCGTGCAAAAACACTGCAAACCCCTCTGAACCCCTTGGGGTGCATCTGTCCGAAGGGGGTCGAACTTGTAACCCTTCGCCCAATAGTCGCGCACACAAACAATATGCCACGCCGTACAACCGGTTCTCCACTATTATCAAGTATCTCATTTAGGAGCGAGGCTTGATAAACTAGGTGCCGCCCTAGTATTGATTAGTTTTTAGCTCTTGCCAGCCACCCCTCTAGAAGCATGTAGATCAAGAATACTCTAGTGGAAGAAACGGCAGACTCTAGGAAGAGAATCGGGTTTTTTCCTCAGCCAACTCTGTGAGAAAAGTCAGAGGAGCGCTCTACACAAAAAGATATAGATACAAACGTACTGTTTTTATGACGTTCTCTATGTTTTATTTGATAAAGTCTCTCAGAAAGGTCTGCCGTTTCCTCAAGATTAGCGTTAGTGATCACAGCGATACTTTAACGGCTGATGACAAACAGCATGGAGAGTATCAGAGTACGTGATTTAAAAAATAATGAAATAGGAACGTATTTTTATTACTGAGTTTTTTCGAAAGAGCATAGATTTGAGCATGTATTCTACCCGCAGCCTGAAATTAAGAAACATCCTAGTCAGGACAGGGGTTAGAGTATTCTTGATAAAGTCGCAGTTGAAGGTTTATAGCTCAGCAAAGGTGCAGTTATTATTCGTTAGCTTTCTCAATCATCCTCTGAGGATTTCTGGCTCCTCAGGGGAGAAGGTTGATGGTATCTATCTATCTATCATCATCTGAAATCATTCCAAAAATCTTCCATCAAGTTGCAATTTACAGCGTATCTGAATAAGATGACTCCCGTGGCATTGCGCCCCAGTTTGATTCGTCAAGTTGATCATTTTTCTAGCTTTTCTTCCGAGCGTTTTTCGGGCTAAATCCATGTTAAAAGTTTTTTTGAAAGCTTTTAATGCGATGATAAACATGTTGTGTTTCACGTTGTTTCTACTGCTCACATTTTAATGCGTCTCAAAGGAACCCAAGCAGTTGTTTCATAATTAGGACTAAGTGATAACAAAGGTTTGAACAGAGCAGAAGAATGCTTGAAAAGAGACCCAACAGTGGCAGGATAGAAAATTTTATGTGAAAAAGAAGAGTTTTATTGTAAAGTTCGGTCCGTCAAATGATAACAGATACTCGCCGTAGATCGGTAGAGAGGTTCGCAAACCATTAATAGTTTTGACCATATTATCCTAGGATGCGAAGTCCAGCCGAAAACGGATGCTAAAGTCACTTAAAAATCTATGCGTCATCCAAGAAAGCTAGTGATACGAATGCTCTGATCGACTGCATCCTCTCTTACATAAAACGCTCTTGAACTCTCGAAGGCCAGCCGTTCCCTCATCATTATTATTATCATGATATAAATGCTCTTTCTGCGGATGGGAAGAAACAGCGTGGTCACTCATGAAATGGATGCTCTCTGGTAATTTCCTTGTTAGTCACGCATGGCCTCAATAGGTCACCAGCACTGCCCAGAATTTGGAAAACGACCGTTTTTCGACCAACCGAGTCTAAAGTAATGACTAGCCATTCCTTCTCCACTCTTTATTTTTAGATCGATTCTTACGCTTTTTCGAATGTGTGGCTGACGGAGTCAAGCATTCTGCTGCCGTACGGGCAATCGCGGAACAAAGCATTTCCGGAACCAAGCAGCTCCCTAAAGTGCAAGGAGGACTGCCAATGCAAACATGAGAACTGCGACGAGTGGTGGTATTTACAATTTGAGAAGAACTCTCAAGGCGTCGAGGAACCAATGTCAGTTTTATTTTAGCATCAACAATTTGAAAAATTACTGCGAGATTGAAGTTCAGAATGGATAACCAGTGATTGAATTAAGCAGCCATTCTGAATTATAAGAGGACGAATGATGTAACAAAGGGACCATTTCATCACGATTAATCTGACTGAAGGGAACAGGTAGATTATCTTTCCTTCGATTGAGAAAGGCTTTTTGTAGATGGCATCTCTCAAAGCCGCCTTTCGAACCTCCGCTGCAGTGCTCCGATCAGGGATGTCGAGCACCAAACGGTCCCTCTCATAAATCAGTTTTAAAAAACAAATAGTTTATCGAGAAAATTTTTCGGATCAATTCGTAGTCAGACGGAAGTTTCGCTTTTTATCTAAAAGTAGTAATGATTATTCACAGTCAGTTTGTCAACCTAGTTATTTGTGTACAGAAATATTGAAATTGAAAGCTATTTTCTTGGAAATAGTGAATAATAGAGATACTTTTCACTGAAAATGCAATAGCATCGTATGAAAAGCAAAGTAAGCCGGTTCAGTTTCCATCGAATGCACACTATCCCGAACGTTTCTGTGTATACGTTCTTAATATTTTTTCATAAGCGCTGAATTAGCTCTCAGGCTGTTTTCAGAGGCTCAAGCTCTGTCGTATGTAGGGGGGGGGGCCTCTATTCCAAACTTCTGAAAGTCTACGCTCCCATTCTAAGAACAAGTTATGCATAAAAACCCTTTTATTTCTAAATAGAACTGTTATATATATCAACCAGCGACTCTTCATTTGCCGGCAATCTCACTTTTCGTGAGCTTTTTTTCTTCTTTTTCTTACGCAAAATGAAATTAATGCTTACAGGCGATGTATTCTTTTTTCGGAACCATACGAAAACCCTTTACCGTATCCCCGTGAGACTTTGGGGCAAAGTGAAGACGCTAGAGCAGCTGGCCAAAGACGCTCTCATGAACGCAGCGGCTCAGGATGAGAAGCTGAACTTAAAGGAAGTAAATACGCCGCTGAATCTGGCCTTCAGGCTCATCGATGAACTCTACACGTCATCAAAAGCAACTGAGACAGCCAAGTCTGAATCAGAGCTTCCATTGATCGATTGAGGGCATCTCTTAATCTAACCCGCGGTGCGGGTATAATCTTGGCGCTATACCAAAAAAACTAGTCCGTGTCTATTCCATCACAACACCGCATCGTTATATCTGGCACGAAAAAGATTCTAAATAAAAAACTAGTGATTAAAAATCTCTGTTTGCATGACATTTTAAATTTTTTTTGTTGGTCGCACGCTCTATGTCTCTCTTGAAAGTCTGCCGTGTTTTAAAGTGCTTGAGAGTGGGAACGCATTAATAAGGTAAACTAAGGAAACGCTAGATTAATAAGCTAGACTAAGAAAACGCAAGACTAACACGAAAAGAAACTGTCATGAAACCGAGCCGTCTAAAGCGCGGGGGGTTGAGTTCTATCTTTCTGCAATAGTTCTGTCATCCATCTACTTAGTGCTATGCATGATTTCAGTTAAGGACAAATTTTCTGGCGCACGCTTTCCAAAAATATAGGGTTTTTTAACCTAAAGTTTTTTAAAAGCGCGTGCCTTCGAGATTGAGAGCTTCAAGGGTTTTAACAGAAGAGGTTCACCACTAGAAGTATGTACATATTTCACATTCAAGCGCTTACATGTATATATGTTTTGCTTACCCCTATGTACAGTAATCATTGATTTGTATGTATTATATTATACTACGTTCTCTCTTGCTCGTGTTTCGTCTCAAAAAAAAGTATTATTTCAGATGAACTTTTTTATTCATTTCTTAGATGATATGAGTGATTTTTAATTTTATACGAAATATGTTCCTTCCGATTCTCAATTTGATGAATTTTAGTAATAATGTAATAAATAACATTTGTATTTATAATAAAAAAATGTAATAATTAACATTTGTGATTCTAATAAACATGTTAATGGAAAAGTTTTGGACACACCGGTAAAAAAATGATGAAGGGGGAGCGTGGTTGAAAATTGGTGAGACTAACGATATACATACAGGGTGGCCCACATTTCCTGTTACCAAGTTTTTACTGGATTTGAAGATTTATCATCCATCTTCAATCTCTCTTCTGTCTTAATCGTGAATTCCGGAGTTACGCTCCATTCATGACGCAATCGCTTGATAAGCATGCGTGACTAAGTGAGCGGGGCATGTGAGCCTTTCATCTAACACTATCGCACGGGATAGCAATGTGTCCCCGTGGTGTAATGGTAACACGCGCTCCCGGTTTGAGTCGAGATGGTTGGGTTCGATCTCGCCCGCTGGACTAGCTTTTTTCTGCTCGAAATAATTTGTGTATTTAAGCTTATGAAGTCGGATGATTGCTGTACGAAGTTGTATAAAATCTTATTGAGCTTTAAAAAATTTCCGTATAAAAACAGAAGTGGATCTAAGAATTAAAAAAAAGAGACCGCACCTATCGAAAGGAGAACGCTGGAATGAATCGTGCAATTTTTGTAACAAGAAATATGGGCCACCCTGTACACACATATATATATATATATATTCGATTGTTTGGTGAATGAGACAACAGCAATTTAGAAAATGAATAAAGGGAAGATAGAAGGAGAGAGAGCCATCACAAGGCAAACGTTTACTGAAATTGGAAAGGAGAAATCAGGCGCGTTATCACTACAATACCGTAAACATGGTAGTTCGGAAAAGGGTCAAATCAATCCATAAACCGGGGGTTGAGAGATTCGAGCTGAAAAATAAGACCTGTCTAAGGGGGTTAATGAACGCGTCGAGTGAATTGGAGAAGGGATGGGATAGGCTTAAGAGAATGGAAAGGTTAGTAAAGTAAAAGTGAAAAAGAAAGGAAGAAGAAGATAATGTAGATCATTTTCGGCGTGATTATTTATGCGCCAATATAGCTGATCCGGTTACTATTATATTTAACCCCTAGGGTCAATGGCAAAGAGTAGGGAACTATGGGTTCCATGACTTTTCGCATCACGACATTTCGCTCCGCGACAACTCGCACCCGGATACCGTATGCTCGTGATTAGTCTTTCTCACCTACACGCTTTTGTTAAGAAACAACCTGAATGGTTGCTAACCTGGAAAACTTGAATCGCCAATTCTCGGGTCGGCAGCAGCACGAGAACTCTGCTACGCCTGTTCGTCCGATTTCTGAAAAAAGCTGAGACATCATGAAAAAATTTACGATCGAATTTTATAGTCTCGAATAATTATCAATGGAATTTCTTTTTTCGACTTTTTTTGAACGACCGCTTTCGGTGCGTGTGAAATGAGGTTAGAATAATGATAATAATATAATTAACAACAATAATATAATCATTCTTTCCTTTGCCTGCCCTTGAGATGGTTGCATCTGCTCCACTCTACCCATTCATTGAAACCATCACTCCTCTCCACCACAACTCATCACAACACTTTTAAAATGGATCTACTTAAATTATCTTGAATTCTCGTCCTTCTGCTCCAATCTCCCATTTGTTATGAACTCATGTCGGCTCACAAACTCCCATCAAATCAACTCAGTAATCCTTTGTGAATATTCAATATGTATTTGCAAGGAATAAACAGTATTAAAATCTCAGTGCAATTTCAGTGTTACTATTGGGAACTGCATACAGATCTTCGCCAACAGAATGCAAAATGTACTTCTAATATTCTTTCTCATCCTCGCATTTGCCTTTGTTCTCTGAGATCTGGGAGGTTATCAAAGAGGTAAGATTAAGTTTATCTTTCATACTCAAATGTCTTATGAACAGTACATTTTGACGTATATTTCAAGTACTTGCATTTTTAAATTAAGAAATTAATGAATGTTTTCAGTTGATCTTCGGCCATCGGAAGAGAACTTAACCTTCGAACAACATCGTCTCAATATTCAACATATCACTACACCATTCGACTGTACACATCTCCTCGCCTTTCATGCCCTTTTCACAATCCTTCAATGGATAATTTGAAACATTCTGGTAAAAAGGGTTCGTGAATTCAAGAAAAGACCGCAACCGGTCGACCGGGCGGAAAATGAGCGGCCAACGCAGGGCAACGCAACTATCAACATCGCTAAAAGGTGTCGTGACCTTTTTTCTCACTCCTCTTTTTACTCTTCTTATCTCAATCTTTTTCTCTCTATCTCATTCTCTCTTTTATTTCATCGCTCTATCTCTTTGTTTTGTTTTCGTCACTTTCTTTTTTCTTTCTAGTTTTTCTGTCTTTTAAAGTTAGGCGAGGAAATTTTTCGCTGAGAAACTTGTCGTGATCCGCTCTGTGAAACAATAATATTACCACCCATCATACACTTGCTTACTTTTTTCATTCCATTTTCTTAATCTCATTCTTGAATTCTCACAGAGTACGTAAGTGAAGTGGTAAACGTATAGAGAGCTAGAGAGACTCTAATAATATAAGTCTGTGAACTTTTAGTTTGAGGGCCTCAAACTATAAATTATCGGGTGATTTTACTTTTTTTTTATCATAAAAATAATAAAGATGGGATTTTTTAAAAGCTAGCTATAAGAAAATTTAGTTTTGTCTATCAGGTCTCCTCAGCCAATGGGAGAAAGGCCTTCTACTTCCCACGCACCACAGCAAGAAACGGACTCTCCACTCCGTAAAATGGCTAAGATATGCGACGAATTGAAGAACAGATGTGACAGAGAACGTTTGGTTCGAGAACGAGAACGAAAATTTTAAGTGCTTTTTAACTTTAGAAATTTACTGACTTTCTCAGCAAAAAATGGTGTTATCGTTTCTTTTGCGTTGTTGCTCTGTCGTCGTCGGAGCCGTGATACCTACCTTTTTTTGCGTTGTTGCTCTGTCGTCGTCGGAGCCGTGATACCTACCTTTTTTTGCGTTGTTGCTCTGTCGTCGTCGGAGCCGTGATACCTACCTTTTTTTGCGTTGTTGCTCTGTCGTCGTCGGAGCCGTGATACCTACCTTTTTTTGCGTTGTTGCTCTGTCGTCGTCGGAGCCGTGATACCTACCTTTTTTTGCGTTGTTGCTCTGTCGTCGTCGGAGCCGTGATACCTACCTTTTTTTGCGTTGTTGCTCTGTCGTCGTCGGAGCCGTGATACCTACCTTTTTTTGCGTTGTTGCTCTGTCGTCGTCGGAGCCGTGATACCTACCTTTTTTTGCGTTGTTGCTCTGTCGTCGTCGGAGCCGTGATACCTACCTTTTTTTGCGTTGTTGCTCTGTCGTCGTCGGAGCCGTGATACCTACCTTTTTTTGCGTTGTTGCTCTGTCGTCGTCGGAGCCGTGATACCTACCTTTTTTTGCGTTGTTGCTCTGTCGTCGTCGGAGCCGTGATACCTACCTTTTTTGCGTTGTTGCTCTGTCGTCGTCGGAGCCGTGATACCTACCTTTTTTTGCGTTGTTGCTCTGTCGTCGTCGGAGCCGTGATACCTACCTTTTTTTGCGTTGTTGCTCTGTCGTCGTCGGAGCCGTGATACCTACCTTTTTTTGCGTTGTTGCTCTGTCGTCGTCGGAGCCGTGATACCTACCTTTTTTTGCGTTGTTGCTCTGTCGTCGTCGGAGCCGTGATACCTACCTTTTTTTGCGTTGTTGCTCTGTCGTCGTCGGAGCCGTGATACCTACCTTTTTTTGCGTTGTTGCTCTGTCGTCGTCGGAGCCGTGATACCAATTTTTTTTGCGTTGTTGCTCTGTCGTCGTCGGAGCCGTGATACCTACCTTTTTTTGCGTTGTTGCTCTGTCGTCGTCGGAGCCGTGATACCTACCTTTTTTTGCGTTGTTGCTCTGTCGTCGTCGGAGCCGTGATACCTACCTTTTTTTGCGTTGTTGCTCTGTCGTCGTCGGAGCCGTGATACCTACCTTTTTTTGCGTTGTTGCTCTGTCGTCGTCGGAGCCGTGATACCTACCTTTTTTTGCGTTGTTGCTCTGTCGTCGTCGGAGCCGTGATACCTACCTTTTTTTGCGTTGTTGCTCTGTCGTCGTCGGAGCCGTGATACCTACCTTTTTTTGCGTTGTTGCTCTGTCGTCGTCGGAGCCGTGATACCTACCTTTTTTTGCGTTGTTGCTCTGTCGTCGTCGGAGCCGTGATACCTACCTTTTTTTGCGTTGTTGCTCTGTCGTCGTCGGAGCCGTGATACCTACCTTTTTTTGCGTTGTTGCTCTGTCGTCGTCGGAGCCGTGATACCTACCTTTTTTTGCGTTGTTGCTCTGTCGTCGTCGGAGCCGTGATACCTACCTTTTTTTGCGTTGTTGCTCTGTCGTCGTCGGAGCCGTGATACCTACCTTTTTTTGCGTTGTTGCTCTGTCGTCGTCGGAGCCGTGATACCTACCTTTTTTTGCGTTGTTGCTCTGTCGTCGTCGGAGCCGTGATACCTACCTTTTTTTGCGTTGTTGCTCTGTCGTCGTCGGAGCCGTGATACCTACCTTTTTTTGCGTTGTTGCTCTGTCGTCGTCGGAGCCGTGATACCTACCTTTTTTTGCGTTGTTGCTCTGTCGTCGTCGGAGCCGTGATACCTACCTTTTTTTGCGTTGTTGCTCTGTCGTCGTCGGAGCCGTGATACCTACCTTTTTTTGCGTTGTTGCTCTGTCGTCGTCGGAGCCGTGATACCTACCTTTTTTTGCGTTGTTGCTCTGTCGTCGTCGGAGCCGTGATACCTACCTTTTTTTGCGTTGTTGCTCTGTCGTCGTCGGAGCCGTGATACCTACCTTTTTTTGCGTTGTTGCTCTGTCGTCGTCGGAGCCGTGATACCTACCTTTTTTTGCGTTGTTGCTCTGTCGTCGTCGGAGCCGTGATACCTACCTTTTTTGCGTTGTTGCTCTGTCGTCGTCGGAGCCGTGATACCTACCTTTTTTTGCGTTGTTGCTCTGTCGTCGTCGGAGCCGTGATACCTACCTTTTTTTGCGTTGTTGCTCTGTCGTCGTCGGAGCCGTGATACCTACCTTTTTTTGCGTTGTTGCTCTGTCGTCGTCGGAGCCGTGATACCTACCTTTTTTTGCGTTGTTGCTCTGTCGTCGTCGGAGCCGTGATACCTACCTTTTTTTGCGTTGTTGCTCTGTCGTCGTCGGAGCCGTGATACCTACCTTTTTTTGCGTTGTTGCTCTGTCGTCGTCGGAGCCGTGATACCTACCTTTTTTTGCGTTGTTGCTCTGTCGTCGTCGGAGCCGTGATACCTACCTTTTTTTGCGTTGTTGCTCTGTCGTCGTCGGAGCCGTGATACCTACCTTTTTTTGCGTTGTTGCTCTGTCGTCGTCGGAGCCGTGATACCTACCTTTTTTTGCGTTGTTGCTCTGTCGTCGTCGGAGCCGTGATACCTACCTTTTTTTGCGTTGTTGCTCTGTCGTCGTCGGAGCCGTGATACCTACCTTTTATACATTTAAATCGCTTTTACATTCATATATACATTCAAATCGCTTTTATACATTCAAATTTTATTCCTTGGCAGCCATGGACACTTTCTTTCTACGGTACCTCCTACCCGGATATGAATTTCTCCGACTCGGATTCATTTTGTGGTCGATGAATCCTGTCACTCGAGGCGCACAGCACATATTTGACATGATCTTAAGTCCTGCAATGAAAAAGCGTCAAGCAGAATTAGACGCTTTTGGACAAGAGGCGTTCGCATGTGGTAGGCGATTAGCGGCGAGAGCGGCTTCTTCCGTCATTCATTTGGTCCAGGAAACGGTCATTTCTCGACTGCCTCTCTCCGCTCCTTCTCCCTCCAACCATGCCGATTCTTTCCTACCATTCGACTTCCCAGAGATGCTAGAAGACAGTGATGATCAAGAGGAATTCAACTACCACCCGGCAGAATCCTACGACGGTCATGCGGTACGTCGGTCAGAATTACAAGTGGCAGGTAGCCTAAATACACTATAGTCGATTGACGACTCACTCATTGGTACACGTAGTTTCCTCAATATTTGACAAGATCAAAGTTGAATTGAGAGGGACCTTCAAAGATGCAGTTTTAATGTGCATGACTCGTTTTTTTAACATTCATTCATTCTTTATTCCAAGCATGTAGGTATTTAAGACAAAAGCAAATTACATACATATAAACAGAGGTATGCATGGACTACATTACACATAAAGCTTAGTGGCGGTGTGTAAAGGGGAAAAAAGGGGGGCTGTGATAATGATGAAAAATAACAAGTCTTAATTAAGTATCAGAAACAAGACTAACTGGCACAATCACATTCACAGGCAACGAAAGAAGTTGCTTTCTAAATTTAAGGCTACTAGCTTCGTTGATAACATCAAATGGAAGAGAGTTCCAAACAGACATTTGACGGGAAACACATGTCGATAAAGAGGTCTTATTGATGCGGTGAGGAGGAATAAGTCTTAGAGGATGCGAATGCCGAGTGAAACGCTGAACAGCCGAGATTTCGTATAAATGATCAGTGTCTATTTCTAAGCTGTTATGTAAACATTTATGAATAAAAAGTAGATCAGAGATAGCACGACGGTACTCGAGGCTCTGAAGGCCTAGCATTGAAAGCCTCTGGGGATACGGAAGCTTAGGGTGACGGACTCTTCCTAGTACTATCCTCGTGAAAGAGCGTTGGACTTTCTCAACCAACTTAACAAGGCCCGAGGAAGATGGATTCCACAACTCACTTGCGTATTCGATAATGGGTCGGACATAGATTTTAAAAGCAGATGTCAACAGATAAATGGAAGGGGATTTAAAAGCTTGAAATAACATGTTGACAACAGCGGAAGCTCTCTTACACTTATCGACAATATGGTGTTTGTACGAGAATTCATCGGAAATAGTGACACCAAGATCTTTAGCTATCTCGTCAACAGTTAAGGGGAGACCATTTATACGGTATACAACAGAAGGATTTCGGGGTCCTAAATGCAAAACACTGCATTTAGATGTCGACAAAGACAAGTTCCATTCCGAACACCAAGCAGTAACAAGATCAAGAGCGACTTGGATATCATGGCTAGAAGAGGGAACATGACCCATAATTTTTATATCGTCTGCATACAAACCGAATCGAAGGTTAGGAGGTATCGCTTCCTTCACTGAATCAATATACATAAGGAATAGTAAAGGACCAAGGGAAGAGCCTTGAGGCACACCTGAAATAACAGGCATGGGCTGAGATAGCACATTATCGATTAAGACTGATTGAGTTCGATTACTTAAATAGCTACTAAGCCAATTGACAATATTAGAGGAGATACCGAACGAATGAACCTGACATAAAAGCAGCCTATGATCTACAGTATCGAACGCTTTACGAATATCGAGGAAAATAACATCAACTGAAAACCCTTGAGCCAAAGAATCAACAACAAAAGAATGAGATTCTACCAAAGATGTTACGGTAGACTTTCTCGCTCTAAAACCTGCTTGATATGGAGACAATAACTTTGATTCTTCTAAATACGAAGAAACTAAGGCGAAAACGATTTTTTCCATAATCTTGGATAACGAGCAACATATTGATATAGGTCTGTAATTATTTAACAGATTGCTAGAACCAGATTTGTGTACTGGTTTAACAATTGATCGCTTCCAAATAGAAGGCACTGAGCCAGAAAGCAGACTGTTATTGAATAAAATGCATAAAAGTTTGCATAAAGGTTTAAATAACATGTTGACAACAGCGGAAGCTCTCTTACACTTATCGACAATACGTTGTTTGTACGAGAATTCATCGGAAATAGTGACACCAAGATCTTTAGCTATCTCGTCAACAGTTAAGGGGAGACCATCACCTAACGTCTCATCGTTACATTCCGAGAAGATCGGCGATTATTTGGCGAAGAAGAAACAGTCGCAGGATTCGCAGGTGAAGTCAAGACCACCAGAGGACGATTTACTGACGGAGAAAGGACCTTGGAAACTGACGGACAGGGAGTTTCCGCATTTCTAGGCGTGGAGGATGGCCTTGGCTGTGAATACGAAGTTGTTCGGACCGGCAGTAGACACGTTCCGACGACTTTCCATTTCTGCCCATCGGGAGTTTGATTTCTTTCCTTGGCGATTCTTTTGACTTCACGCTCAAGTTGGAGTCCTTCGCGAGTTAGGTCTTCCCGAATGTAACTGTGCGGGAACTTGGAGAGGCAAGGAGGGCGGTTTTTTCTGATCTTCATCAGAGCTTCGTTTCTAAGGGGAGCAGACTCAAGGAAGACTTTGAGAATGCGCCGCTTTTTTGCTGGGTCACCAAACCGTCTAAAACGAGCAGTTCCAATCTGCGGTATTCCGACATCCCGGGAAACATACTGGCATACGTTTTAAATTTTTTCTTCATCTGTCACTATGTGAACTTGACGGATGTCACATATCTCGAATGTATCGGTATGCTTTTCATGCCTAGGTTTTTATACTGAGTATTCGTTATTCCCAAATAGAGTGTAGTTTTATTTTTTTTCACTAAAAATTTGACAAACCAGTTTTAGCTTAATTTTCCGGTCGTTTATGATATCATTGAACAGGTTTCTTGTTTTCTCGAAAGTTGCTCCCGCTGTTTGTAAAGAAGATGAGATTTGTTGCATTGATGAATTCTTGGAGCAATTGTTTTACAAGAAAATCGCTCCATGAGGAAACAATTATTCAAATTGTCTTCGAGAGATCGCAATCACGATTTCGCGCCTCAATTCGATCACGATATGTTATTGAAAGAGAAAATTGGAATGAACGCAATTGATTAAGAGGTTTTATTCTACGGGCTATTTTTTTTCTGATGCAAAAAAGTTTAGACACTCATTACACCTCAAATTCTCAGAAAGTTTGTCAGATACTACGTGAAAGCAGTAGAAAATTTTACAGCTTGATTTTGCTCACGGTATTCCAAAAACCCTGAAAAAGATGGATGTCCGCATAATTATGAAGAGCGCGTAGATAGATAGTCGTGGTGACACTGAAGAATTCTTGGATGTCCTTTAATCTAACTTGAGCACTGGGGATATTTCATTGCTTCATATGTCATATATAAGAAGCAGGCCTTTTGCCTTTTCGCATTTGAAAGTAAATTCATAAGTGATGTTTGGCAACAGAAAGATGTTCACGAATCATTGGCGACTACATTATGTTTCGTTAAAGCTTCATAAGATATATATTTCACAGATGAGTTTTCTTGGACTAGCTTACGTATCTTTGACAGAATTTCACCAACTTACAACGATAGAAAATACTAGCTTTTTTAACACTAGATTCCAATAAACAGGTTTGGTCATACATCCAGATCGTCCAAGAGTGCCGAAATGGTAATCAAAAGAACCGTATAACTTCACTATTTTCAAAAATAGGAGCTTGGTTTTTGTTAAAACATGAGCTGTATGTAGCTTTTTTTATAATTCTGTTCATGTTTTCTGAAGGATTAAACTCAAACATTGGAAGAATAGTCTAACCGAAAAACAAATAACAGAGAGTTAAAAAAGAAGATGATGCTGTAAATATCTCAGTTGATATGTCAACCATTGCAATCGATCCACAAAAAGATGACTTCATTATCATTGTAAAAGACAGCACATGCTTTGATAATTTCCAAACACAGTGTTATCCCTCAAACACATTTAGTTTTTTTAACGAAAGAATAGAAGATGATAAAAAAAAATGATAAAAACTCAAACAGGGGTTAAATATTCATGTCAGACCTGTTTTCGTCAGGCCTCTGTTTGTCTAAATCATAAGGGGGGACCTTATGTGAAACAAGAACTTTTTTTCGCGGGTTTCTGTTTGCTTCATAAGGGGGGACCCTTATGGATAAATTTTTTCCGTTTTGGACGGGCGTTTTTTTCAACGTGCACCTTTTTCTTGCACTCTGAAAAAACCCTGTTCTAAAATTGCAGCAAAGAAAGGAAAAACCTAACGCTGAGAAGCGTCTAGAAGATATTCTGGATAGACAGCAAGAGACGGATGCACTTCTGGATAGACAGCAAGAGACGGATGCACTTCTGGATAGACAGCAAGAGACGGATGCACTCGGTAAACTGGTGAAGTTCTGCAACGACTACCCTGAGAAAATTTTTTAAGTGTTTAACTGAAGTTTTGTTTCTGTTTTAGAAATTTCGTTACTGATTTTTTCTGTTTTAGAAATTTACTGATCGCCAACTTTCTCAGCAAGTTGAATAAAGAAAAAAAATTATGTTCTTTGAATATATGATCAAACAAGTGGATAAATACATAGAATTGAAATAGACAAAAAAAGCTAACTGAAGAACTTCTAAAAATTAAATTATACCATTAGTTAAGTAAATGAATAAGTGAATGAACAGACAGGAAAACAAAGAAATCAGTGAATAATTTAACAAATAGCTAAAAAGTTGATAAAATTTTTGGCTTGTACTTTCGCACCATCAACTCTCAGCTAATATGTATGCATAATTCCATGCAAATTTTAGAGTACGTTATTTGAAAACCTGTGTCATTATGAATGACTTGTGCAAAATAAAAAATTACTATGAATAATTTTATGATTTTTCATTATGATCTATTATGATCTTAATACCAAAAGAATTTAGCATCAAAAGAATCAGCGTTTGAAATTCTTTAGAAAAACTAACAATCGGGAGAGGCTTGGTTAAAATACCGTTTTAGACATCGAATGAGATCTCCTCGGATATTGGCTGTAACATACTCTCTAATATTGCTCATGTCATTTTTACTGACATTTGCTCGGAAAAAAGCTCAAATGAAAATAGCTTGAATACTTTGATTAGCGTTAAAAAAGGCCTTAGAAAGTTGTCCGTCTGGGCCTGGCCTTTAAACTGAAATCCTTTGTTAGTTTCTGAAAAAACTTTTAAGACTGATTTGGTACGATATTGCACCTTAGACAAATCCAAACGGAGTAGGCAGGACGATGGCGGCAAGTTGCACAATAACGGGAGGCACAGAGAAAGCCAGCAATAGCCAGAGGAAGTGATCCGCGGGATGGATGTCCACGATGAATTTGAGGAGGAAGAGGCAAGCGAGTGTGTGCAGCAGGACGGAGAAAAGCGTGCAGAGGAAGGAGGGAAGACTCCGAAACATCAGAAGGAACTCCGCCAGAGAGAGGGCAAGTGTTACGCAAAGCACCACCGTGAAGTGCACCCGGTGGTTATCCGGCACCTCGGACACGGAGGGCGGGAGAGAGGAGAGGAGGTAACGCTCCTGCAAAATAGCTCTGACACTGAGAAGAATAGAGAGAGGAAAAAAGTGAGAAGAGAGAGGGAAGAGATAGAGAAGGGAGATAAGCGAGAGGGAAGAGAGAGAGGGAAGAGAAAGAGAAGAGAGAAGAAAGAGAGGAAGGTGAGAGAGAAAAGAGAGAGGGAAGAGCGAGAGAGATAAAAGAGAGAGAGGAGGAAGAGAGAGAGAATTATAGGGAGAGGAAGAGAGAGAATGACAACTAGAGAAGAAACACTAATAAGTATAAAAAGAAGAAAGGAGGAGTAACACGAGATCAAAGAAGAAAAAGGAAGAGAGAATTTAGAAAGAACAGAGATAGAATAAAAAAGAATGATACAGAAAAAAGAGAGTCTGAAGCACAAGATACGAAAAAATTCAGAAAGAATTAACGAAAGAAAAAGAAAGTAAGAGAGAGAGAGAAAGTGTGAAAGAATGACGAAGAGGCATTGTAAGTCAATAAAAAGCGTCCAGAGAAAAGATCGAATCAGAAGCGAGCTTACCTGATTATAAAATATAGTGAAGATGATGGTCGAATGAGCGACCAGTGTCAAGAAGTGCGCGGAGATCCGATCTATCATGATGAGCCCTGAATGAGAGTGACAATGACTTTCTGATCAGTTGAACCTGTGATAATGACTCTCTGGTCAGTTGAATCCTGCGGTCTCAGCAATTATAGTTTGGTGGTCTCAGATAGTTTGATATTTCAGCAGAGAAAAAACAGCTGAATGCAACGTTGGAGATGGAGTAGAAAAGAAGAATACGAAAGTTAGGTAGAGAGGGAAAATGTACACGGAGTGATCAAAAAGGTGAGAACAAGAGAGAGAGAGTAAGAGAGGAAAAAAGGGATAGAGAGAGAAGGATAGACAGAGATTCAGAGAAAAAGGCAGATGGAAAAGACACAGAGAGAGATAGAGAGAGAAAGAGAGAGAGAGAAAAAGAGAGAGAGAGAGAAAGAGAGAACAGATGTAGAGCTCAGTTTAGGAAGAGGAAAAAGAAGAAAGGTTTCTGAAGAATCCGGTTGCTATTGACGACTAAATCGCATCAATACAGCACTCAAAATAAGAATTTCAAAGAACCTTCTTCATCTCTTAACATATATTACCTCTCTTTCTTCCTTTTCTTCTCTTCGCTCTACTTCTTTTTCCTTTCTCTCTCTCTATTTTTATTTTATTTTTGCTTCAGAGGAACACTCTTGCCCATTGTTTTCTTGTGACCCAAGGTAGTGCTTTGGACATAGCGCTCTAAAAAGTACCAAAGTTCATTACCAATACCTTCTATGGAGGCCTCCAGCAGAAAGAATAATTGTTGATTCACCTTAATACTGCTCAAGAATTCATTTCTAGGCGAGCTTTCCAAATTCATGAATTGCGATTGTCATATTGTAGAAAACTTGAAGTGTACCCGCCCCTCTCGGTCAATGCTTCCTAATCTGGAACCTTTCAAGACTTCTTCCCTGCATGGACTATCATGTGAGTCCTAAAAAGCTTTGAGTCCTTAAAATGTGAATCCTGAATAGTCCCTAAAGATAAAATTGTTCGCGTCCATCCATTGTTCAAGTTTTTTTTCGGAAGTACAGGGTAAACCAAAAGTCCAGTTAAGTACTTTTCGGATAAAAACTTCACGGATTGAGCAAATCAAACGAAATTTTCATCAAAGTTTATTCAAATAGTTTGGGATATAACTGTCTTTTCGAATTTTGAACAGTCCTCCTTTCTCCTTGACACAGGCGCTTTTGAAAGGCACCCCCCGTGGTGGACAGGTAAGCGACGTCAAAATCATCAGTCGTCTTCTGTAGGGCGCGCTTCAGACTTTCAAAATTCTTGTGTGAAGAAGCACAGGCCTTGCTCTGAAGGACCGACCAGACAGAGAAGTCCAGAGGATTCAAATCAGGTGAGTACGGAGGCCATTCGGCGGAGGTGATCATGAAGGGGAAATTGGTCTTGAACCAGTCTTGCACCACTTTAGCCTTGTGGTGGGGCGCAGAGTTCTGCTGGAACGTCCATTTGCGTCCCGCAAAGTGAGCCTGGCTCCAGGGAAGTTTTTACTCCATGAGAATGTAGTTCAGGTAGTTATTGGCATCCACTTTGACTCCCTGCTCGATGAAAACAAGTGGAGTCTTGCCAGTCGGGCAAATATTGACCCAGACCATGACAGAAGCGGGATGGCCCTTTCTCGAGACGTAACGGCCACTCTTATTGGCCTCGTTGACCTATTTTGAAAAAATCTTATCGTTCTGGTGGTTGAAGGACTGCTCAATATTGAACAACTTCTAATCGGTGAAGAGAATATCCAAACAGTCCACCGGCTTGAACCGTTTTGACAGTTATAGACATCTCCGAAGACGGGTCGCCTTCATCTGGTCCGTCAATGCGTGATTCTTCTGCAGCTTGATGGGGCGAAGTCCCATGCGAGATTTGACGATCCTACGAACATGACTATTCGAGATATTCAGTTCCTTTGCGACTTTTCTGACACTCCCCTTGGGGTTATATCGAATCTTGTCTCGGATGCTTCTCACGTGTTCGCGGTCACTGGTCTGCCGCTCCTGGGACGGTCATTCAACGTACCGGTCTCAAGAAAACGACGTATTGTGTTTCGAATGGTCCTGCGGGAGAATCCAGTGGTTCTGGTGATGTTCTTTTGAGTGTGCCCGGACTAGTTCAGGCGCAGAATGTAGCCTCGGTCCATATGAGTATTTTGTAGTGCGAGGTTTTTTCTTCTACAAAATTCCGTGCCCCTTTTATGCTTAGCTCAGGCAAGTCTCTATAAGCCTTTTCTTTTTATTTCTCATTTCATTTCAGAAAAGATTATTTCGACACTTCTTAAAAAATTCATTATTCTTACACACAAATGAATCATTGATTGATTGATTGAGAAAATAACAAAGAGTAATAGAAAGCGCCTATTCTGAAGCAAGTGAGCGAATGGAACAATTTGATCTACGAGAGTAAGAGCCGCCTGATTGGACTTGCATACACACAGATTCAGTATATCCGATTCAAGTAGTCAGTCACTCGAAGTAAACCAAACTACTGCTAATTCTGAAGAATTAGATAAAACAACAGCAACACAACACCAAATCACATCGAAAGATAATTGACGCTTGGCGAGAAAATTAGATCTACATCGTCATTATTGATTGTATGAAAACAGAGGAAGGTTCAATCAATGCCTGAGTTAGTTGCTGAGTTGATAACAACAGATATATGTATTTATAAATCAAGGAGAGAGAGAGAGCGAAGCGAAAGAGACAACGGTGCATTTCACAGTCTGTCAAAGAACGAAAGCATCGTGATCATATGTCAAATTATAGGGCAGTGTAAAAATGAGTCATCATCACGATTCATTATATTAGAGCGGGTAGAAAAGGCTCGAATAGAACAAGCAAACCCACTCCTCTCAGCTATCACTCATTGAGAACTATTTAATAAACGGGAAACTTCACTATGATCTGAAGCTACTATATGAAAGAGTGAATTCTTACACTAAACTACCTTTCAGAAAGGTCCCTGTGCTCAACTTCCCATTGCATGTGAACGACTTCTAGAGAAAACTCTACAAATATTACTCTAATAAGTAACATGAAAAAGGCTAACTGTACTTTAAAGAGTAAAATGTCAATACGGTCAATAAAAATATTTTGTGATCTTCAAAAATTTAACAAATTTAAATATAAATTAATGATCCCTCAGGAATGAAGTTTTCTTCCACTCTCGAACGATTTCGGACTCTCAGAGTAAATATTAATTGAGAGAAATTTAACAGAGCTTGAAATTTTCAAATTATTCAAAACATTTGATAAACTCACGGAATAGAAGATGTACAGTGATTTCGGTAAAGTGTAGAATACATAGACAGAAAGTCAAGTCAGTGACTTCGCAACATTCTACCTGACTACACTAAAAAGCTAGGCTGATTCTCGAAAGAACAAATAGTGAAAAGCGCCACGCAACAATTAGTTATTCTTTGAAACAATAACACTATATATAACAACCGAGGTCATTTCTTCATTCTTTACAGTAACTTTAAATGACGTAACCAAGAAAAAGTACCATTACCATGCGCAAAAAAATAGAAAACATATTAAACTACCCAGCTTGAAAGCCGTGGAGCCTCGTGAATTATAAAAATTACTTTAAAATTGCATGAAAAAAGGCTTTTACATGGAACGAGACTCAAACCAGAAGTGTACCTCAAGTGATTCAAACCAGAAGTGTACCTCAAGTGATTCAAACCAGAAGTGTACCTCAAGTGATTCAAACCAGAAGTGTACCTCAAGTGATTCAAACCAGAAGTGTACCTCAAGTGATTCAAACCAGAAGTGTACCTCAAGTAATTCAAACCAGAAGTGTACCTCAAGTGATTCAAACCAGAAGTGTACCTCAAGTGATTCAAACCAGAAGTGTACCTCAAGTGATTCAAACCAGAAGTGTACCTCAAGTGATTCAAACCAGAAGTGTACCTCAAGTGATTCAAACCAGAAGTGTACCTCAAGTGATTCAAACCAGAAGTGTACCTCAAGTGATTCAAACCAGAAGTGTACCTCAAGTGATTCAAACCAGAAGTGTACCTCAAGTGATTCAAACCAGAAGTGTACCTCAAGTGATTCAAACCAGAAGTGTACCTCATGTGATTCAAACCAGAAGTGTACCTCAAGTGATTCAAACCAGAAGTGTACCTCAAGTGATTCAAACCAGAAGTGTACCTCAAGTGATTCAAACCAGAAGTGTACCTCAAGTGATTCAAACCAGAAGTGTACCTCAAGTGATTCAAACCAGAAGTGTACCTCAAGTGATTCAAACCAGAAGTGTACCTCAAGTGATTCAAACCAGAAGTGTACCTCAAGTGATTCAAACCAGAAGTGTACCTCAAGTGATTCAAACCAGAAGTGTACCTCAAGTGATTCAAACCAGAAGTGTACCTCAAGTGATTCAAACCAGAAGTGTACCTCAAGTGATTCAAACCAGAAGTGTACCTCAAGTGATTCAAACCAGAAGTGTACCTCAAGTGATTCAAACCAGAAGTGTACCTCAAGTGATTCAAACCAGAAGTGTACCTCAAGTGATTCAAACCAGAAGTGTACCTCAAGTGATTCAAACCAGAAGTGTACCTCAAGTGATTCAAACCAGAAGTGTACCTCAAGTGATTCAAACCAGAAGTGTACCTAAAGTGATTCAAACCAGAAGTGTACCTCAAGTGATTCAAACCAGAAGTGTACCTCAAGTGATTCAAACCAGAAGTGTACCTCAAGTGATTCAAACCAGAAGTGTACCTCAAGTGATTCAAACCAGAAGTGTACCTCAAGTGATTCAAACCAGAAGTGTACCTCAAGTGATTCAAACCAGAAGTGTACCTCAAGTGATTCAAACCAGAAGTGTACCTCAAGTGATTCAAACCAGAAGTGTACCTCAAGTGATTCAAACCAGAAGTGTACCTCAAGTGATTCAAACCAGAAGTGTACCTCAAGTGATTCAAACCAGAAGTGTACCTCAAGTGATTCAAACCAGAAGTGTACCTCAAGTGATTCAAACCAGAAGTGTACCTCAAGTGATTCAAACCAGAAGTGTACCTCAAGTGATTCAAACCAGAAGTGTACCTCAAGTGATTCAAACCAGAAGTGTACCTCAAGTGATTCAAACCAGAAGTGTACCTCAAGTGATTCAAACCAGAAGTGTACCTCATGTGATTCAAACCAGAAGTGTACCTCAAGTGATTCAAACCAGAAGTGTACCTCAAGTGATTCAAACCAGAAGTGTACCTCAAGTGATTCAAACCAGAAGTGTACTACAAGTGATTCAAACCAGAAGTGTACCTCAAGTGATTCAAACCAGAAGTGTACCTCAAGTGATTCAAACCAGAAGTGTACCTCAAGTGATTCAAACCAGAAGTGTACCTCAAGTGATTCAAACCAGAAGTGTACCTCAAGTGATTCAAACCAGAAGTGTACCTCAAGTGATTCAAACCAGAAGTGTACCTCAAGTGATTCAAACCAGAAGTGTACCTCAAGTGATTCAAACCAGAAGTGTACCTCAAGTGATTCAAACCAGAAGTGTACCTCAAGTGATTCAAACCAGAAGTGTACCTCAAGTGATTCAAACCAGAAGTGTACCTCAAGTGATTCAAACCAGAAGTGTACCTCAAGTGATTCAAACCAGAAGTGTACCTCAAGTGATTCAAACCAGAAGTGTACCTCAAGTGATTCAAACCAGAAGTGTACCTCAAGTGATTCAAACCAGAAGTGTACCTCAAGTGATTCAAACCAGAAGTGTACCTCAAGTGATTCAAACCAGAAGTGTACCTCAAGTGATTCAAACCAGAAGTGTACCTCATGTGATTCAAACCAGAAGTGTACCTCAAGTGATTCAAACCAGAAGTGTACCTCAAGTGATTCAAACCAGAAGTGTACCTCAAGTGATTCAAACCAGAAGTGTACCTCAAGTGATTCAAACCAGAAGTGTACCTCAAGTGATTCAAACCAGAAGTGTACCTCAAGTGATTCAAACCAGAAGTGTACCTCAAGTGATTCAAACCAGAAGTGTACCTCAAGTGATTCAAACCAGAAGTGTACCTCAAGTGATTCAAACCAGAAGTGTACCTCAAGTGATTCAAACCAGAAGTGTACCTCAAGTGATTCAAACCAGAAGTGTACCTCAAGTGATTCAAACCAGAAGTGTACCTCAAGTGATTCAAACCAGAAGTGTACCTCAAGTGATTCAAACCAGAAGTGTACCTCAAGTGATTCAAACCAGAAGTGTACCTCAAGTGATTCAATCCAGAAGTGTACCTCAAGTGATTCAAACCAGAAGTGTACCTCAAGTGATTCAAACCAGAAGTGTACCTCAAGTGATTCAAACCAGAAGTGTACCTCAAGTGATTCAAACCAGAAGTGTACCTCAAGTGATTCAAACCAGAAGTGTACCTCAAGTGATTCAAACCAGAAGTGTACCTCAAGTGATTCAAACCAGAAGTGTACCTCAAGTGATTCAAACCAGAAGTGTACCTCAAGTGATTCAAACCAGAAGTGTACCTCAAGTGATTCAAACCAGAAGTGTACCTCAAGTGATTCAAACCAGGAGTGTACCTCAAGTGATTCAAACCAGAAGTGTACCTCAAGTGATTCAAACCAGAAGTGTACCTCAAGTGATTCAAACCAGAAGTGTACCTCAAGTGATTCAAACCAGAAGTGTACCTCAAGTGATTCAAACCAGAAGTGTACCTCAAGTGATTCAAACCAGAAGTGTACCTCAAGTGATTCAAACCAGAAGTGTACCTCAAGTGATTCAAACCAGAAGTGTACCTCAAGTGATTCAAACCAGAAGTGTACCTCAAGTGATTCAAACCAGAAGTGTACCTCAAGTGATTCAAACCAGAAGTGTACCTCAAGTGATTCAAACCAGAAGTGTACCTCAAGTGATTCAAACCAGAAGTGTACCTCAAGTGATTCAAACCAGAAGTGTACCTCAAGTGATTCAAACCAGAAGTGTACCTCAAGTGATTCAAACCAGAAGTGTACCTCAAGTGATTCAAACCAGAAGTGTACCTCAAGTGATTCAAACCAGAAGTGTACCTCAAGTGATTCAAACCAGAAGTGTACCTCAAGTGATTCAAACCAGAAGTGTACCTCAAGTGATTCAAACCAGAAGTGTACCTCAAGTGATTCAAACCAGAAGTGTACCTCAAGTGATTCAAACCAGAAGTGTACCTCAAGTGATTCAAACCAGAAGTGTACCTCAAGTGATTCAAACCAGAAGTGTACCTCATGTGATTCAAACCAGAAGTGTACCTCAAGTGATTCAAACCAGAAGTGTACCTCAAGTGATTCAAACCAGAAGTGTACCTCAAGTGATTCAAACCAGAAGTGTACCTCAAGTGATTCAAACCAGAAGTGTACCTCAAGTGATTCAAACCAGAAGTGTACCTCAAGTGATTCAAACCAGAAGTGTACCTCAAGTGATTCAAACCAGAAGTGTACCTCAAGTGATTCAAACCAGAAGTGTACCTCAAGTGATTCAAACCAGAAGTGTACCTCAAGTGATTCAAACCAGAAGTGTACCTCAAGTGATTCAAACCAGAAGTGTACCTCAAGTGATTCAAACCAGAAGTGTACCTCAAGTGATTCAAACCAGAAGTGTACCTCAAGTGATTCAAACCAGAAGTGTACCTCAAGTGATTCAAACCAGAAGTGTACCTCAAGTGATTCAAACCAGAAGTGTACCTCAAGTGATTCAAACCAGAAGTGTACCTCAAGTGATTCAAACCAGAAGTGTACCTCAAGTGATTCAAACCAGAAGTGTACCTCAAGTGATTCAAACCAGAAGTGTACCTCAAGTGATTCAAACCAGAAGTGTACCTCAAGTGATTCAAACCAGAAGTGTACCTCAAGTGATTCAAACCAGAAGTGTACCTCATGTGATTCAAACCAGAAGTGTACCTCAAGTGATTCAAACCAGAAGTGTACCTCAAGTGATTCAAACCAGAAGTGTACCTCAAGTGATTCAAACCAGAAGTGTACCTCAAGTGATTCAAACCAGAAGTGTACCTCAAGTGATTCAAACCAGAAGTGTACCTCAAGTGATTCAAACCAGAAGTGTACCTCAAGTGATTCAAACCAGAAGTGTACCTCAAGTGATTCAAACCAGAAGTGTACCTCAAGTGATTCAAACCAGAAGTGTACCTCAAGTGATTCAAACCAGAAGTGTACCTCAAGTGATTCAAACCAGAAGTGTACCTCAAGTGATTCAAACCAGAAGTGTACCTCAAGTGATTCAAACCAGAAGTGTACCTCAAGTGATTCAAACCAGAAGTGTACCTCAAGTGATTCAAACCAGAAGTGTACCTCAAGTGATTCAAACCAGAAGTGTACCTCAAGTGATTCAAACCAGAAGTGTACCTCATGTGATTCAAACCAGAAGTGTACCTCAAGTGATTCAAACCAGAAGTGTACCTCAAGTGATTCAAACCAGAAGTGTACCTCAAGTGATTCAAACCAGAAGTGTACCTCAAGTGATTCAAACCAGAAGTGTACCTCAAGTGATTCAAACCAGAAGTGTACCTCAAGTGATTCAAACCAGAAGTGTACCTCAAGTGATTCAAACCAGAAGTGTACCTCAAGTGATTCAAACCAGAAGTGTACCTCAAGTGATTCAAACCAGAAGTGTACCTCAAGTGATTCAAACCAGAAGTGTACCTCAAGTGATTCAAACCAGAAGTGTACCTCAAGTGATTCAAACCAGAAGTGTACCTCAAGTGATTCAAACCAGAAGTGTACCTCAAGTGATTCAAACCAGAAGTGTACCTCAAGTGATTCAAACCAGAAGTGTACCTCAAGTGATTCAAACCAGAAGTGTACCTCAAGTGATTCAAACCAGAAGTGTACCTCAAGTGATTCAAACCAGAAGTGTACCTCAAGTGATTCAAACCAGAAGTGTACCTCAAGTGATTCAAACCAGAAGTGTACCTCAAGTGATTCAAACCAGAAGTGTACCTCAAGTGATTCAAACCAGAAGTGTACCTCAAGTGATTCAAACCAGAAGTGTACCTCATGTGATTCAAACCAGAAGTGTACCTCAAGTGATTCAAACCAGAAGTGTACCTCAAGTGATTCAAACCAGAAGTGTACCTCAATTGATTCAAACCAGAAGTGTACCTCAAGTGATTCAAACCAGAAGTGTACCTCAAGTGATTCAAACCAGAAGTGTACCTCAAGTGATTCAAACCAGAAGTGTACCTCAAGTGATTCAAACCAGAAGTGTACCTCAAGTGATTCAAACCAGAAGTGTACCTCAAGTGATTCAAACCAGAAGTGTACCTCAAGTGATTCAAACCAGAAGTGTACCTCAAGTGATTCAAACCAGAAGTGTACCTCAAGTGATTCAAACCAGAAGTGTACCTCAAGTGATTCAAACCAGAAGTGTACCTCAAGTGATTCAAACCAGAAGTGTACCTCAAGTGATTCAAACCAGAAGTGTACCTCAAGTGATTCAATCCAGAAGTGTACCTCAAGTGATTCAAACCAGAAGTGTACCTCAAGTGATTCAAACCAGAAGTGTACCTCAAGTAATTCAAACCAGAAGTGTACCTCAAGTGATTCAAACCAGAAGTGTACCTCAAGTGATTCAAACCAGAAGTGTACCTCAAGTGATTCAAACCAGAAGTGTACCTCAAGTGATTCAAACCAGAAGTGTACCTCAAGTGATTCAAACCAGAAGTGTACCTCAAGTGATTCAAACCAGAAGTGTACCTCAAGTGATTCAAACCAGAAGTGTACCTCATGTGATTCAAACCAGAAGTGTACCTCAAGTGATTCAAACCAGAAGTGTACCTCAAGTGATTCAAACCAGAAGTGTACCTCAAGTGATTCAAACCAGAAGTGTACCTCAAGTGATTCAAACCAGAAGTGTACCTCAAGTGATTCAAACCAGAAGTGTACCTCAAGTGATTCAAACCAGAAGTGTACCTCAAGTGATTCAAACCAGAAGTGTACCTCAAGTGATTCAAACCAGAAGTGTACCTCAAGTGATTCAAACCAGAAGTGTACCTCAAGTGATTCAAACCAGAAGTGTACCTCAAGTGATTCAAACCAGAAGTGTACCTCAAGTGATTCAAACCAGAAGTGTACCTCAAGTGATTCAAACCAGAAGTGTACCTCAAGTGATTCAAACCAGAAGTGTACCTCAAGTGATTCAAACCAGAAGTGTACCTCAAGTGATTCAAACCAGAAGTGTACCTCAAGTGATTCAAACCAGAAGTGTACCTCAAGTGATTCAAACCAGAAGTGTACCTCAAGTGATTCAAACCAGAAGTGTACCTCAAGTGATTCAAACCAGAAGTGTACCTCAAGTGATTCAAACCAGAAGTGTACCTCAAGTGATTCAAGTTCCAAATTTTTTCATAAACATAGCTTATAAAGATTTTTTTAAACTTTGCCAATTATAATTTTTTCTCTACTTGTCTTTTTGTCTCAGAAAAAGAATAAAGCTAGAAAATCAAAACATCTAATATAAATTAGACACCTGTCAAAATTTAACACTGACTTTGACTGAACTGCTATGGGCTGAAGACTGCTTCTTTGGCGGCGTCGTCTGAGAAAACGGAGCTTTGGCCGTTCGGATACCCGATGACTTGGCGTGCTGACTGCTTAGTGACTTCGAGGGCTGAGTATTGAGCGACTTTGCGACCGGTTGTGATTTGCTGCCGGAGGCGAGCTGCTGGGCGTGAATTACTCCGGTGCTCGTCCGACGAGTCGGAGTATCGGGGGAAGACGAGGAAAGTTGCAAAGATCCAGTCATGGGCCAGGAGTTTCTTAAACTATCCTTGGTTGCCAGAGGGCTTGCACACTCAGCTCATGTCTTTCGTATTCAAGTTGATATCGCATTTCACCATTCTGCAGTGGCGTAAGTGGTTGTTTTCTTCTTGCTTTCGACTTCCTACCAATTAAGAAAACAGAATTAGGCTTCTATGGTAGGATTTAAGAATTATTAAATGGATGGACAAATCCGATCTTTCAATCCTACATATTCTCTATTCAAAGAGCGAAACTCTCCGCTTAACCGACAAACTTTACTACGCATAAAAAAACCGACTTATGCTTTTCCAACAGATCCGAGAGATCCGAGTTGGGATTCCTGAGGAAACGACGCAGTGTTGGTGAACCTATAAAACTAACCATTTACAAATAAATCAACAAACACTGCTATTCTTGTAAAACAGAAAACCTAGGAAACAACTGAATTCATAATTCTTAGAAAGCACCAGACTTCAATATTCCTTTAGTATCATGATGACAAATAGAGCCATATCTCAATGGAATCTAGTTCAAAAACTCATCAGTGTTTAGATGATGTTCCTTTCTGTTCGATATTTTTTCTGTTCAAGACATGGTAATACGAGCATTATCTTCTCTTGAATCTAGTTGTAACACGTCCCCTGATTCTATTCCTAATATTGTATTGAAGGAATGTCGCTTTGCTCTGATTAAACCATTATGTTTCCTATTTGATAATAGCCTTCTTACTGGCTCTGTTCCCCTACTATGGAAGAGATCTATAGTAAAACCAGTACACAAGAGCAATTCCCGGAATCTAGTTACCAATTACAGACCTATTTCTCTATGCTGTTCTTTATCAAAAGTTATGGAGAAAATTATTGTTAAGGAAGTATCTTGCTATTTAGAAAAAGAGAACCTTTTATCGCCCTACCAGGCTGGTTTTAGAGCTAGGAGGTCTAGTGTGACCTCTTTAGTTGAATCTCATTCGTTCATTGTTGACTCCTTATCCCAAAGCATCCCTATCGATATAATATTCCTTGATATCAGTAAAGCATTTGATTCTGTTGATCATAGATTACTTCTAAATAGGATAGCATCTTTTGGTATCTCTTCTCCAATCGTTAAATGGTTAACTGATTATCTTGTTGGCCGCTCACAAACAGTTATGATCGATAATAGTCTATCCGACCCAATTCCCGTAATATCAGGTATACCTCAAGGATCATCTTTAGGCCCGTTGTTATTCTTGTTGTACATCGACTCTGTTAAAGAAGCTATCCCCGATTCTATCAAATTTTGTTTATTCGCTGATGATATAAAGATAATGGGACGCGCTACCTCTTGTAATTATATCCAACTAGCTTTGAATCGTATAACCGATTGGTGCCTAGAGTGGAATTTGTCCCTATCCATATCTAAGTGTAATGTACTTCATCTCGGATCATCCAATTCTCGCAGCGTCTATTACATGAACAGTCAACTTCTAGTAGTTGGTAGAGTTGCCAAAGATCTTGGTGTAATCATATGTGATCGTTTCTCTTATCGTAATCATGTTGAAGACAAATGTAAAAAAGGCTCTGCTCTTGTTAACATGATGTTAAAAGCCTTCAAGTCACCATGTCCGCCTCTTTTAACTTCAGCTTTTAAAATTTATTTCAGACCTGTTCTTGAATACGCTAGTGAGTTATGGAATCCCTCATCCCCCGGCTTAGTAAAATCTATTGAAAAAGTTCAGCGGTCGTTTACAAAAAGAATCCTAGAAAGATCTGGCCATTCCAGAGTTCCCTATTCACAAAGAATCTCCATGTTAGGCCTAGAAACTCTTGAATATCGTCGTGCTATATCTGACCTTTTATTTATTCATAAATGTGTCCACAAAAAATGTGAACTTGAAACTATGAACTTGTTTCAATTGTCTGCAGTACAGAGATTTTCTCGCCATTCTCATGAGCTCAGGCTAAAAACACCTCATAATATTAGCAAATGTTCTATTTCTACATGTGTTTCTCGCCAGCTATCAGTATGGAATTCATTACCTTTTGAGATCGTCAGTACACCTAATACTGCTAGTTTCGAAAAACACTTATTATCTCTGCTTACTGAAAAGATATTACCTAAACCTTTCGTTCATGACTAATATAATTGTCGATTTTAAGTATATCACCCTCCCCCCTTTTTCATCTATACCGCAACCCCTAAACACCGCCATTTAGAAGAAAGTCTATGCATTTAACTTTGTTTTTGTTTGTGTTTTTCATGATATCTCATGTGCTTGGAATAAAGAAATGAAATGAAGAAATGAAATGAAATGAAAGACTAATAGTTTTCTGTTTTGATATTGCAACAAAGACAGTTTTTAAATTGAATTTTCATTAAATATCTTAATGTAAAGTACCACTGCACCACTGGCCAACAGCCTTTCAGGTGCCGACTTTTATATATCAGTCCGTGTTTCGCTGCATCTTATTCTTCTTTCCCCTTCACCTTCGCCTTTTTAGTGCACGGATTAAAGAATTGAATTGAATAACGAAAATAAAGAAGGACTATGCAAGTATGAAAGTTCAGAGTATCTCACCAACATCTTTCTAAATCAATGAATTTTTTCTCGGAATACGCGGCTATCGTGTGCGCTTCCTGGGAATCGTGCACTGAACCAAGTGAACCGGAGAGTCGAGTCGCACATCACACCCAAATTAATGGAGCTGAACCCTTTCCTATTTACATACATGTGCTCGTTGAACGTTGGTGCAATAATCTTGACGTGCGTACCATCCACGCAACCGATCACGCCAGGAATGCCGCTAATGGCGCGAAACCTGGAGTTTAAAATTACTTTTCCGTTGTCATAAGACAAAATTGTAAGTCATTTTAATTTGAACAGAATTAGCCTACTCTGCATGGATGCGAAGCCAATCGGAATCGCTTGGCCAGTAAACGAAGTCATCAGCGTTACGATACTTCATGAACGATGCGGTAAACTGTGCTTCTGCTACATCCTGACACCTCAACGGTAGTTCCTTGGAAGGAATTAGACGCTAGCACTCCAAGTGCAATGCTAAACGCTGAACCGGTAAAAGCGCCTTTCCTCTAATTGTTGGCTTGCTTAGCTGATATTTGAAAGTTTCGAGAAGCTCAAAGAATGCTTTCCGTGAAAAACGGTACTTCCTACGGAATTCTGCATCCGACAATCCCTGACAATAGCTTCCATTCATTTCTAAAAGTTAATAATTTTACTAGAATTCGAAAAAAACATAAAAAGGACCTAAAGAATTTAAAAACATAAAGAACTTAACAATCAACCTAAAAAAACTGTTGAAAACTATGAAAAATAATAGAAAAATGTGCTTCCTATTGTACAAAATATGTTCTTGAAACCGGCCTCAGTTTTATTGTAAAACTTTTTATGCTCAAACCATTTGCGAAAAACAAACCTCTTGAAACCGGCTTCCGATGTAGACCCAAGGTTGTCTCATTTTTTCTTTTTTAAAACCGATAAACTTCATTAGTGAAAAATCTATTCATGCCATTCTATTCTGATTCAGCGAAAGCCTCCGTGATAATGAACCCACTCCAAAACAAAAATATTTGAGAAATTATCTAGTCTCACCATTTGGTAAAAAGATGTAAGAGTTTTTTTTGTCACCTTTGTTTTCCAAAATAGTCAGCTCTCGGGGACTTTGTAGTAATAATTTTTTTCTACACTCTATTGTTCTCATTCATAACCCATTTTGCTTTACCCTTTATGAAAGTAAAGCCTGCAAAGACGAACAAAAACAACCATAATAGATCAATTTTAATACAACAGCTGAAAATGTTGTACCCCAAGTCTCCACTCCTGAGCCTGATTTGCTCGATAACTGTCCTCGATGGTGATCAAAATAGAAACCCTAAGTACAGTAGTCAGTGCCCATTATGTAATGCTTCACAATCTTTTTTCAATATTTCACCCAGAAGTTTTCAAAAATCATTGGCCATTGGTGTTGCGTAAAAAATAGCCTTAAAACCCTTAAAAAAGGTGATACCTGTCGCCGTTAAAAAGTTTCAAAAACGTTTAAATTTCCACTACAGCTGGACTTCATCAACCAAATTTTCTGGGGTGTGTGAACGTAACATTGTTGTTAAAAAAAAATGATGAAAAACAGCAGATTCTTTGGGAATCTTCAAAACCGTGTTGCATGTACCTCTCCTGTTTCGAAAAACAACTTTTTGAGTGATATTTCCTTTACCTCTAGTGAATGGAAAACCATATTTTGTTTTCGTTCAAATAACTTTCATAAATAAGTTTTTCTGCAAACACTTGCATAAAGCCTCCTGACTAGGACTGAAAAAGGATTTTATAAAAATAAAACCAAAATTTTTCTAAGAAAAACTGCAACAAAAAACAAACTCGATAGGAATCTGAGCTCGAATAACCTTTGCACCGCTAGGAAGTTGTAGGCAAAATACGAAAAATTTGCTCAAAAAGGAAAACTTCTTGTAAAATGTTCAAATTCTGTGTTGGATTTATATTTGCTTAAATTCATTTGAGCTTGTGTTCATCAAATAAGGTTGCATTTGCTATTGAAAGAAACAAACAAGTTGTATGCGAGAACCAGTCTCAAGAAAAGTCACTTGCATATTTGAAATGAATTTATGTTCTAAAACCATGAAGACACTTTATCATTATCATGACAAGCCCCACTGTCTTTATCCTTAACGGCCTTATCCCCAATATTATTCACTTTGATCTACACACATTAAAAACGAGAAAAGGGGGAGGAAGAGGTGAGAAACATTTCAATTGTGTTATCATGGATGTGTTTGAAGAGGTAGATCCTCATGTCATAGATTATTTCTAATTTATTCACGATGTAGTGTCTTTATTTAGCCTAAAGTTTTCTTCATCAGCCATGTTTTGATGTATTAGGCTGTAGATTCAAGGATTGAACCCTGAGAATCTCCTCACACATTGTCTTCCGACAACCAATTGATCATCTGAAGATAAATTGTAGTTCTTTATTACCATAGGATAGCTTGTAAGGCCATCGCTTATATGGAATCCTGAAATAGGAAGGGGAAAAATGAGGAATAAGACGGTCAATTTTCGTTGGTGTCCACTCTTGCTGTTGACAACAGAAAATTCGCTAGGAAAGTAATCGTTTTAAGATTTCACAAAACGGAGACAGCTGATTTTCTCGACAGCTAAGGGAAGTTTGAATTCACGTGACCAATTTGAGATATTGTTTATACATAGTTGAAGAGAATCAGAGTCCTCAGTATAAATTTTAAGGTCATCGGCAAACAAGGAAAACTTTACAGTCGAGGGAATACAGCTCTCAATGTCATTGATGAAGCAGAGGAACAAGAGGGGCCCGAGAACTGTCCCTTGGGGTACCCCGCTGAGTACTGGGAAAGAATCAGAGTAGAAATTTTCTATGCGAACCTTAAATGAACGGTTTTGCAGAAATAAAGTAATCCAGTCTATAAGAGTAACATGAAGTCCCATGTAATGAAGCTTTTTGATCAACTCTGAGTGTGAGACCTTGTTGAAAGCTCTCGCGAAATCAAAATATACAACATCTAATGCTTGATGTTTCTGAAGAGATATTTCCCACTCACTGAAAGATTTTAAAAGTTGCAACTCACAACTTCTTCTGGATATGAAGCCATATTGGGACTTGGAGAAGAAGTTTCTGTCGTTAAGTCTGACGTTATTAGATAAAATGCTCTCGAAGACTCGAAGATAAAAATCAGCTGTTTTTCTTGCGAAATTTTTTTTCCTTCAAAGCTTTAGATGTATTTTTCACTGTGTTATCCTTTCACTCAGTTAATAGGATATTTGAACTCTGGCTCTTTTTCGGTTTCAAGCATTAAAAGTTTTCATTCAAATCTCGGCTTAGGCTGAAACAAAAGTTTTATTTCAAGTTTCGCGCCATTAGCGGCATTCCTGGCGCGATCGGTTGCGTGGGTGGTACGCACGTCAAGATTATTGCACCAACGTTAAACGAGCACATGCTGTAGATTAATTTTGACTTGATCCAATCAAAATCACATCAATTTGTTCCTGAGTTATCTACAAATCGCTTCTGTATTTCTCGTTTCTATAAGTTTGTATTTCTTTTCTTTTTCATACTGAAAAGGGTTTCTATAAGACCATTCAACTTCAATTAAACATGCTAGCACCATTTTTGGAAGTATGTATATCCATGTCCATTATAACCACGCGCTTCGTTGAAAAAAACTGATTGAGAATTTGGCTTTGCTCCAAACGTAGGTATGGGGTGCAGCGTCAGACTGCAGAGTTTTCTATGATTTTCTGCTGTCTCTTCCTGATATCTTGAAAATCTTTCTTCTTCTGCTATCACCTCACATTATATTCAACTTTCTGCTCTTTTCGTTGATAAAATCATTCACAAAGCTTCTTTCAAGCCAGCCTGATAATTATTTCACAAACTCAAGAATAAAAGTTTTTCAGGTACTTTTAATATTTTTAATGCTTAGGCTTAGGCAAATGTTACTCTAGCGAGGCCGTAAGGGTTAGGAAAGAGACCGTAGTACGGCTTAGAAACAAGGCCTTATGAAAGTTTGTATTTGCGCGTTTTCAGTTCTCGGCACCTTCCCAACTTTTACAGACGCAGACCACACCCAGGTTTCCAGCCGAGCCGAGAAGTATTTGAGCTCCGTCTACTCAGTTTTATGGCATTGTTTTACGTCTCTAACTGGGTTTTCGCAGCTCTGGGGCTTTATCTCCTTTGAGCAAGAGATTGATCAGAGACGCGCAACGGCACTATGACGCTAAAGTTATCTATCAAGGCTAACACAATAAGTTTTCTAGAGTATAAGTTTAATCACTATTCAATCAAAAGTCTAAAGCTATTAATCTAATCAGCTGACAAATCTTATCGGAATTTTTGATCTACCGCCCTAGTTTGAATTTGTGCCCTCTCCCTTCCTTTATATAATATGGCGATGGTCACTCAATTTATTACTCGGATCAGTTTCTTGTCAAAGATCAGCTTCAATATCTGTTACTAAACAATCACCATGTTTTTTGAACGGAAATTGGAAATATAGTTATCGCTTCGCATAACCATTTTCTGATCAACCGATCTTGCGAACAACAGACCTTCATTTTTAAAAGAGTGAGATAATTCGCTTTCTGTGCGTTCTTTTTTCAAAATTAATCTACAGTTCGCTGTTGTTTCTGCTCTTTGTTCATTTGTTAAAATGGCACTTTTTCACTTTAGTGCCCCCCCTCCTAGAGGTTCAATTAGGTATCAAGAACGTATCCGTATCAAGAAAATGAACCAACTGACCCAATTGAACCTCTGGTAGGGGGGTGCACTAAAGTGAAAAAGTGCCTGTTAATATTTGTTCGAATTTTTTCTTCAAAAGACTCGTTATGTATTTTGTTCATGTTTTTTTCATTTTCGCAATTATCACATTTTTCAGGTATCGTGAACTCCTAGAAAGTTCTCTACAACAGATGGATGAGAATCTTTTCAGCTTACAAGCTGTAAATTGTTCTCCCAAGTGAACAAGGAAAATGTTACGTATGTTTCTTTTTTTGTGAATATTTTTCGAAATGTTTTTCTTTGATGTTTTCAGTTTTTTTGAACAAATCTTTTTTAGTACTTTCCGATTTTCGATTCAATCCTATAATTTGTCGAAAATGAACTTTTTTTAGAACGAAACTTCTGGAAATCTCTTTTCGATTACAACAACAATTCATAAAAAATTAAGTTGATTTTTTAAATAGAGTTTTAGAGTCCCTTTTGGGACTTAAAAGAGTTTTAGAGTCCCTTTTGGGACTTAAAAGAGTTTTAGAGTCCCTTTTGGGACTTAAAAGAGTTTTAGAGTCCCTTTTGGGACTCTAAAACTCATTCCAAACCATTTCATAATTTGGCGAAGGTTAACTATTGTCAACCGCAATCGAAGCAAATCATCGGTGAATCAACAAATTTTGAGTTGTAACATTTTGTCAAAACGATGCTTTATTAGACTACATATATATATTTTATCTACACTTGTCAGTGCAAAAACAAACATTCAAAAACCACAGATAACAATGGTGTCTTTAAGAAGCAAAGAAAAAAAAAGAAAAGAAATCTAAGACAATTCTTGTAACAATTTATTACAGAGCGCGTCATAGTGTCTAATAATTACATCCATATGTCTGCTGATTCGAAACGGAAAGACTAAAGTGTATCAATGATATTGATGACAGCTTTTTTAAAAACGTGTTCACTCGGAACATTCAACACATCTCTCGATAATCTAGTGAACATACGTGCTACCCTTAATGAGAAACAATGGAAACGGGCCGTATTCTGTGTTGCTTCGACATACAAACCGTTAACATTTGTCCGTGTAATCGGAACCCATTTGAAGAACTTTTCCTTCGCGACAATGGAACTATTGTTGTAAATTTTCCAACCCATCATAAGATCCGCGACTTTCCGCCTGTCTATCAAGGAAGAAAGACCTAGGTTAGCCAATCGACAAGAATAAGAAGGAAGTGCACGTGGATAATCAGGATTAGGAAAGCATCGGTAGTATACAATACGAGTAAAAGCTTCAAGTACTTTCTCGATAATTTTGCAGTCTTTTTTATAATATGGATTCCAGAAGCAAGATGCAAATTCTAGATGAGGAAGTATATATGTGGAAAAGCATTTGAGTAGAATAACTGGGTCGTTGATGGGAACAGCACGGAGGAGTGAATACATGGCTGCCGTTGCTTTGCTCACTCGATCTTCAACAGCTGGGCCTCTGCGCAATGATGAGACAACTTGTACTCCCAGGTCGCGAACTTGGTTGACACGTGATAACAGAACATGGCAGATTGAATAGGAGGCGATGAGAGATTGGTACCCTATATGCAGATGAAGAGTTTTACTGGGAGACAAGGAGAGTTGATTACATTCACACCAAACAGTAATAGCATCGAGTGCAAGTTGTAGTTCTTGACTTCGCTCTAAAAAGGTATCTTTGTTATAAGACACATACACTTTAATATCATCGGCAAATGCTTGGAAATGCACATTAGGGAATTGAGCTAGTACATGGTTCAAATCAGTTATGTATAAGATGAATAGCAGGGGTCCAAGAACAGAACCCTGGGGAACCCCTGATGTCACATTAAATCGAGGAGAACGAGTCCTACCAATGCGAACTGAAAAAGTGCGATCTGTCAAGAAGGATTCCAGAAACAATAACAATTGAGATGGTATACCATAATGTCTACACTTGTAGAGAAGCTTAGGAATACTAATTGTATCGAAAGCTCGAGAAAAATCGAGATATATGACATCGGTGGAAAGTCCACTCCCTAGCGCTCTCGTCCAGTCTTCCTCACACATCAATAAATTGGTGACAACAGAAGCCTTCTCTCGAAAACCGTGCTGATAATTAGACAACACATCGAATCTTTCTAGATGCTCTATAATAGTCTTACGAAGTAGGCGCTCTATTGTCTTCGATGCAGGGGACAATATCGATATGGGCCTATAGGAAGAAGGAGACGAGGGTTCTTTGCCTTGTTTAGGAATTGCGGTCACAAAAGAATGCTTCCAAATAGCAGGAGTCGAAGATCTGATAAGACAGAAGTTGTATATGTGGGATAGAGGAACCGAAAGCGAAGAATGACACATTTTGAACACAAGCTGAGGAATTCCATCGGCACCGGTACTACCCGTGTATTTCAATTTAGACAAAGCACGTGAAACAGTATACGAAAGAAAGATACTTAGATTAGCTTGTGGAAGAATGGGATCTCCAGCGGGGCGGGGTAACAAACCGTCATCATGGGTAAAGGAAGAGGCAAACTCAGCTGCTAGTAAGTCACATTTACTTTGAGAGTCAGTCAAAACAGAACCATTTCGATCAATGAGAAAACGAGGAGGATTGGGTTTGGGACGTGTGAGAGAAGAGATATGCCGGTACAAATTACGAGAGGATGTGAGCCTTTTCTTGAGGCAGTGCTTATTCCACTTGTTGATTTGTTTAAGTAGATCACAACTAGCTTTTTCATACAGTTTTCGAACAAGTGGGTAACGAATATTGCGAAATAGTGCATCTCGATAAGAGATCAAACTACGAATATGGGGTGGATAGGCAGAGAAAGACGAGCGAGGGGCCTTCATTGGAACATACAAGGACAGAGCGTGGTGGAGGAATAGTAGGAAGCGAGAGTAAAGGTCATCTACACAAAAGAACATATCGAAAGCAGCTTCCCAATCTATAGAGGACAAGTAATCATTCAAAGCAGAAAAATCAGTTCGAGAATAGTCTGGAACATGTTCAACGTCGATACGGTCCAAGCATATATGTATATTGGTATCGAATCCTAAATGATCACAAGACGGAAATGAGGGAATAATACGGGACTCGGAGAAAAGAGAAGGATGAGATGTAACGAACCAGTCAAGTGATCGGTTTTGGCGCGTTGGGAGGCGGCACAGAAACGAGAGGTTGAAGGAGGAAATCAGAGAATGAATTATATTATCGGAAAGACTCACAGGAGGACTCAGGGAATCAGAATTGAAATCGCCCACCAGGAAGAAGGGATGATTAGATGTTGAGAAAAGGTCGGATAGAAAATCACAAAAAACTCTTGTCTGATCGGAACTATAACTGGGTGGACGGTAACACACAACAATTCGTAGAAAACAAACTGAAATAAGAACATCGATGGCTATGACTTCTGTACGAGAAAAATCTATTGCTGGCTTAGTAAAAGAGTATACATCACGAATAACAATGCAAACACCACCGCCTCTAGAGTCACGGTCCGTTCTCACAACAACATAAGGGAGATCTCCAACAATTTCACAATCCTTAATCCTACCATGGAGCCAAGTTTCGGACAACGCTACAATATCTGGCTGCTCAGCTTCTAGAAAAATTCGGAAGGCTGCTAGTTTATTACATATAGAGCGCATGTTAAAATAGAAGAACTTGAGAGAATTCTTACCCGGACATGATCTTAGTTTGACGGGAAAGAAGATGAAGGTCTAACAGTTTGCAGCCTCGAACGACGAATAGCGTCGGCTTCTGCTCTTGGTATCACTTCTCCATTGTAGACAACGACGTCTTTCCCCTCGGACACTAGTCTTCTTTTCTCTTGCCGAAGCAAGAACTCCTTCTCTCGCATTTCTTTGGTCAGACTTGGCCGAATGAAAATGTTTCTGAAGCGGTTGTCATTCCGAAGTGAAGAAGCACGTACATTTAATAATCTTTTTGAGGTTTCTGAAATATCGGGAGGGGGCTAAATTAGACTGAGATTTTCTACTATTCTCACGTAGTAATTGACAACTTTGCTGAGAATTAGGGGTGAAATGGTTGTTAATTGAGGGTTTCACTAACTTTTTGGTGTTTTCGAGCGGATTCAAAATTATGGGGAAACTTAGTTTTTATTCGCAAAAGACTTCCGTGTTAATTGTATTTATCAAAGCAAGCTCCATGATGCTCTCTGTAACTAAAAAAAGCAGTTGTATCTTCACTGTACTCCAATGGTTTCCTTTCAAGATTGGTCTTATCAAAATGAAATAAGCAGTCAAATCGAAATACCGCTCAACGAATCGCTCGGTCAGTCAGTGCCTACTCTGGAGAGAATTGGTCGGAATTCCGGTTATGCGTTTAGACCAAGCTGATTACATAAACCCTGCTCTCGCTTTGCCGGTGAGTTTCGGTATTCTCTGTCGTACCCAATTGGTGTCTCAGTCTGGCTGTCTCAGTCTAGTACGGGATAAAAAAGAAAAATACGCATGAAGCGGATTTTTGAACGATCACAAACGCGGTCTTTTCTATGGGGCTAGTTTAGATGCTTCTGACCACAAAAAAGAGCGTTCCTAACTGAATGATCAAATCTGGCTTAGTATCAATGAAAAAAATCTTACAGGAAATCCAAGTACGATGTCAACACCAGGAACCTCCCGGCAGCCTACAATTGGAACGGAGGTACTGTCTATGTTCTCATTGTGGGTCAAATTCGTTATTTGTTTAACTCATGAGGATAAAACAAGATTTGGGGGTTTCTCTACAAAAAATACTAAAACTTTTTATTACATTGCTAAGAGCGCTTTTTATGTCATGTCAAAAACGCAAGATGATTAATGACAACATTTATGATAATCAGACTACCAAGGAAAAGAGAAAAACAAAACATGAGAATAATTATACATAGTAACTGAGTAAAACTTTAAAAGTTCATTAATAATCTTCCTCGCGCTTGCTCCCGCCTCGTGGCAGGGTACGAGCTTCTTCAAAATGCGGGACAGACCTATCCTGGTAGAAGAAAAAGCTTACCGCTGGCTGCTGTTTGTGTGTAGCAGTAGTAGTGAGAGGGGAATTCGTGCAAAAGCACTACCACCATTTTATTGCGTCCTTGGTTCCGGTGGTTCTGTCCGGGGTAGGGGTTCAACTTGGGGCCCTCCACACAATAATCGAGGTTTTTCATAAAAAGTATAGTATGAATGAAGGTTATTTGCCTGAGCGACGACGATGATCAAAGAACAGTGGCTGGATCTCAGCTTGGACGGGCGCGGTTATCCTTGCCTCAAGCCCATTCCATCGACCGTATCTTGAACGTATCCACGCCCATTCCATCGACCGTATCCAGAAAACCCGAGAAGCGGGGTGCACTCGACTCACTTATAAAGTTTTGCAACGAATTTGAATTTAAATGATATCACTGATTTTTATATTTGATAATTATGACTATGATATATATTTGATATTTATGTTTATCGCTCTAATAATATGAATCGTGGTGATGACTCATTTTTACACTGCCCTATAATTTGACATATGAGTTTGAGTTTATTACAATTATCAACCGTTTCCCGAGTAATAGTCTTTCTCGTGTCAGGTTAAACGCTCCCCTGAGAAGCAGGACAGACCTATTTTGGCAGCCTGCTAGGTCACTGCTAGTTTTTCTAGCAGTACTAGGAAAGTCAGATTCGTGCAAAAACACTGCAAACCCCTCTGAACCCCTTGGGGTGCATCTGTCCGAAGGGGGGTCGAACTTGTAACCCTTCGCCCAATAGTCGCGCACACAAACAATATGCCACGCCGTACAACCGGTTCTCCACTATTATCAAGTATCTCATTTAGGAGCGAGGCTTGATAAACTAGGTGCCGCCCTAGTATTGATTAGTTTTTAGCTCTTGCCAGCCACCCCTCTAGAAGCATGTAGATCAAGAATACTCTAGTGGAAGAAACGGCAGACTCTAGGAAGAGAATCGGGTTTTTTCCTCAGCCAACTCTGTGAGAAAAGTCAGAGGAGCGCTCTACACAAAAAGATATAGATACAAACGTACTGTTTTTATGACGTTCTCTATGTTTTATTTGATAAAGTCTCTCAGAAAGGTCTGCCGTTTCCTCAAGATTAGCGTTAGTGATCACAGCGATACTTTAACGGCTGATGACAAACAGCATGGAGAGTATCAGAGTACGTGATTTGAAAATAATGAAATAGGAACGTATTTTTATTACTGAGTTTTTTCGAAAGAGCATAGATTTGAGCATGTATTCTACCCGCAGCCTGAAATTAAGAAACATCCTAGTCAGGACAGGGGTTAGAGTATTCTTGATAAAGTCGCAGTTGAAGGTTTATAGCTCAGCAAAGGTGCAGTTATTATTCGTTAGCTTTCTCAATCATCCTCTGAGGATTTCTGGCTCCTCAGGGGAGAAGGTTGATGGTATCTATCTATCTATCATCATCTGAAATCATTCCAAAAATCTTCCATCAAGTTGCAATTTACAGCGTATCTGAATAAGATGACTCCCGTGGCATTGCGCCCCAGTTTGATTCGTCAAGTTGATCATTTTTCTAGCTTTTCTTCCGAGCGTTTTTCGGGCTAAATCCATGTTAAAAGTTTTTTTGAAAGCTTTTAATGCGATGATAAACATGTTGTGTTTCACGTTGTTTCTACTGCTCACATTTTAATGCGTCTCAAAGGAACCCAAGCAGTTGTTTCATAATTAGGACTAAGTGATAACAAAGGTTTGAACAGAGCAGAAGAATGCTTGAAAAGAAACCCAACAGTGGCAGGATAGAAAATTTTATGTGAAAAAGAAGAGTTTTATTGTAAAGTTCGGTCCGTCAAATGATAACAGATACTCGCCGTAGATCGGTAGAGAGGTTCGCAAACCATTAATAGTTTTGACCATATTATCCTAGGATGCGAAGTCCAGCCGAAAACGGATGCTAAAGTCACTTAAAAATCTATGCGTCATCCAAGAAAGCTAGTGATACGAATGCTCTGAACGACTGCATCCTCTCTTACATAAAACGCTCTTGAACTCTCGAAGGCCAGCCGTTCCCTCATCATTATTATTATCATGATATAAATGCTCTTTCTGCGGATGGGAAGAAACAGCGTGGTCACTCATGAAATGGATGCTCTCTGGTAATTTCCTTGTTAGTCACGCATGGCCTCAATAGGTCACCAGCACTGCCCAGAATTTGGAAAACGACCGTTTTTCGACCAACCGAGTCTAAAGTAATGACTAGCCATTCCTTCTCCACTCTTTATTTTTAGATCGATTCTTACGCTTTTTCGAATGTGTGGCTGACGGAGTCAAGCATTCTGCTGCCGTACGGGCAATCGCGGAACAAAGCATTTCCGGAACCAAGCAGCTCCCTAAAGTGCAAGGAGGACTGCCAATGCAAACATGAGAACTGCGACGAGTGGTGGTATTTACAATTTGAGAAGAACTCTCAAGGCGTCGAGGAACCAATGTCAGTTTTATTTTAGCATCAACAATTTGAAAAATTACTGCGAGATTGAAGTTCAGAATGGATAACCAGTGATTGAATTAAGCAGCCATTCTGAATTATAAGAGGACGAATGATGTAACAAAGGGACCATTTCATCACGATTAATCTGACTGAAGGGAACAGGTAGATTATCTTTCCTTCGATTGAGAAAGGCTTTTTGTAGATGGCATCTCTCAAAGCCGCCTTTCGAACCTCCGCTGCAGTGCTCCGATCAGGGATGTCGAGCACCAAACGGTCCCTCTCATAAATCAGTTTTAAAAAACAAAAATAGTTTATCGAGAAAATTTTTCGGATCAATTCGTAGTCAGACGGAAGTTTCGCTTTTTATCTAAAAGTAGTAATGATTATTCACAGTCAGTTTGTCAACCTAGTTATTTTGTACAGAAATATTGAAATTGAAAGCTATTTTCTTGGAAATAGTGAATAATAGAGATACTTTTCACTGAAAATGCAATAGCATCGTATGAAAAGCAAAGTAAGCCGGTTCAGTTTCCATCGAATGCACACTATCCCGAACGTTTCTGTGTATACGTTCTTAATATTTTTTCAATGGCATCTCTCAAAGCCGCCTTTCGAACCTCCGCTGCAGTGCTCCGATCAGGGATGTCGAGCACCAAACGGTCCCTCTCATAAATCAGTTTTAAAAAAACAAATAGTTTATCGAGAAAATTTTTCGGATCAATTCGTAGTCAGACGGAAGTTTCGCTTTTTATCTAAAAGTAGTAATGATTATTCACAGTCAGTTTGTCAACCTAGTTATTTTTTGTACAGAAATATTGAAATTGAAAGCTATTTTCTTGGAAATAGTGAATAATAGAGATACTTTTCACTGAAAATGCAATAGCAATCGTATGAAAAGCAAAGTAAGCCGGTTCAGTTTCCATCGAATGCACACTATCCCGAACGTTTCTGTGTATACGTTCTTAATATTTTTTCATAAGCGCTGAATTAGCTCTCAGGCTGTTTTCAGAGGCTCAAGCTCTGTCGTATGTGGGGGGGGGCCTCTATTCCAAACTTCTGAAAGTCTACGCTCCCCATTCTAAGAACAAGTTATGCATAAAAACCCTTTTATTTCTAAATAGAACTGTTATATATCAACCAGCGACTCTTCATTTGCCGGCAATCTCACTTTTCGTGAGCTTTTTTTTCTTCTTTTTCTTACGCAAAATGAAATTAATGCTTACAGGCGATGTATTCTTTTTTCGGAACCATTACGAAAACCCTTTACCGTATCCCCCCGTGAGACTTTGGGGCAAAGTGAAGACGCTAGAGCAGCTGGCCAAAGACGCTCTCATGAACGCCGCTGAATCTGGCCTTCAGGCTCATCGATGAACTCTACACGTCATCAAAAGCAACTGAGACAGCCAAGTCTGAATCAGAGCTTCTATTGATCGATTGAGGGCATCTCTTAATCTAACCCGCGTGCGGGTATAATCTTGGCACTATACCAAAAAAAACTAGTCCGTGTCTATTCCATCACAACACCGCATCGTTATATCTGGCACGAAAAGATTCTAAATAAAAAACTAGTGATTGAAAATCTCTGTTTGCATGACATTTTAAATGTTTTTTGTTGGTCGCACGCTCTATGTCTCTCTTGAAAGTCTGCCGTGTTTTAAAGTGCTTGAGAGTGGGAACGCATTAATAAGGTAAACTAAGGAAACGCTAGATTAATAAGCTAGACTAAGAAAACGCAAGACTAACACGAAAAGAAACTGTCATGAAACCGAGCCGTCTAAAGCGCGGGGGGTTGAGTTCTATCTTTCTGCAATAGTTCTGTCATCCATCTACTTAGTGCTATGCATGATTTCAGTTAAGGACAAATTTTCTGGCGCACGCTTTCCAAAAATATAGGGTTTTTTAACCTAAAGTTTTTTAAAAGCGCGTGCCTTCGAGATTGAGAGCTTCAAGGGTTTTAACAGAAGAGGTTCACCACTAGAAGTATGTACATATTTCACATTCAAGCGCTTACACGTATATATGTTTTGCTTACCCCTATGTACAGAAATCATTGATTTGTATGTATTATATTATACTACGTTCTCTCTTGCTCGTGTTTCGTCTCAAAAAAAGTATTATTTCAGATGAACTTTTTTATTCATTTCTTAGATGATATGAGTGATTTTTAATTTTATACGAAATATGTTCCTTCCGATTCTCAATTTGATGAATTTTAGTAATAATTTAATAAATAACATTTGTATTTATAATAAAAAAATGTAATAATTAACATTTGTGATTCTAATAAACATGTTGTTAATGGAAAAGTTTTGGACACACCGGTAAAAAAGTGATGAAGGGGGAGCTGGTTGAAAATTGGTGAGACTAACGATATACATACAGGGTGGCCCACATTTCCTGTTACCAAGTTTTTTACTGGATTTGAAGATTTATCATCCATCTTCCATCTCTCTTCTGTCTTAATCGTGATATATATTTTTTTGTCAACATGTTATTTAAAGCTTTTAAATCCCCTTCCATTTATCTGTTGACATCTGCTTTTAAAATCTATGTCCGACCCATTATCGAATACGCAAGTGAGTTGTGGAATCCATCTTCCTCGGGCCTTGTTAAGTTGGTTGAGAAAGTCCAACGCTCTTTCACGAGGATAGTACTAGGAAGAGTTCGTCACCCCTAAGCTTCCGTATTCCCAGAGGCTTTCAATGCTAGGCCTTCAGAGCCTCGAGTACCGTCGTGCTATCTCTGATCTACTTTTTATTCATAAATGTTTACATAACAGCTTAGACATAGACACTGATCATTTATACGAAATCTCGGCTGTTCAGCGTTTCACTCGGCATTCGCATCCTCTAAGACTTATTCCTCCTCACCGCATCAATAAGACCTCTTTATCGACATGTGTTTCCCGTCAAATGTCTGTTTGGAACTCTCTTCCATTTGATGTTATCAACGAAGCTAGTAGCCTTAAATTTAGAAAGCAACTTCTTTCGTTGCCTGTGAATGTGATTGTGCCAGTTAGTCTTGTTTCTGATACTTAATTAAGACTTGTTATTTTTCATCATTATCACAGCCCCCCTTTTTTCCCCTTTACACACCGCCACTAAGCTTTATGTGTAATGTAGTCCATGCATACCTCTGTTTATATGTATGTAATTTGCTTTTGTCTTAAATACCTACATGCTTGGAATAAAGAATGAATGAATGTTAAAAAGAAGAGTCATGCACATTAAAACTGCATCTTTGAAGGTCCCTCTCAATTCAACTTTGATCTTGTCAAATATTGAGGAAACCACGTGTACCAATGAGTGAGTCATCAATCGACTATAGTGTATTTAGGCTACCTACCACTTGTAATTCTGACCGACGTACCGCATGACCGTCGTAGGATTCTGCCGGGTGGTAGTTGAATTCCTCTTGATCATCACTGTCTTCTAGCATCTCTGGGAAGTCGAATGGTAGGAAAGAATCGGCATGGTTGGAGGGAGAAGGAGCGGAGAGAGGCAGTCGAGAAATGACCGTTTCCTCCTGGACCAAATGAATGACGGAAGAAGCCGCTCTCGCAGCTAATCGCCTACCACATGCGAACGCCTCTTGTCCAAAAGCGTCTAATTCTGCTTGACGCTTTTTTCATTGCAGGACTTAAGATCCTGTCAAATATGTGCTGTGCGCCTCGAGTGACAGGATTCATCGACCACAAAATGAATCCGAGTCGGAGAAATTCATATCCGGGTAGGAGGTACCGTAGAAAGAAAGTGTCCATGGCTGCCAAGGAATAAAATTTGAATGTATGAAAGCGATTTGAATGTATATATGAATGTAAAAGCGATTTGAATGTATAAAAGGTAGGTATCACGGCTCCGACGACGACAGAGCAACAACCGCAAAAGAAACGATAACACCATTTTTTGCTGAGAAAGTCAGTAAATTTCTAAACTTAAAAAGCACTTAAAATTTTCGTTCTCGTTCTCGTTCTCGAAACCAAACGTTCTCTGTCGCATTTGTTCTTCAATTCGTTCGCACATCTTAGCCATTTTACGGAGTGGAGAGT